>QJPP01004709.1:0-123092 GCA_003996215.1 Jaltomata sinuosa
AGCTGGCTGCCTGATCTCTGGCCTCAAACCCCATACAAATCTGCGAATCCTATCAGCCTCGGTAGGAATGATCATAGCGCCGAACGGTGCTAGCTGATGGAAACGGGTCTCATACTCCGAGATAGTCGTAGACCCCTGCGTAAGGTGAGTAAACTGCTCCCTGCAACGCTCACGATCACTCTGTGGTAGGAACTTGGCCATAAAGGCCTCATAAAACTCAGACCAGGTCAAAGGAGGTGACGATGGTGGTCTACAAGCAACCTGGGCCCTCCACCATAACTTCGCTGGGCCCTCCAACTGATAGGTAGTATAACCAACCCCGTGAGTCTCCAACAAACTCAAATGATGCAACATCTCCTCACAGGTAGTAATAAAGTCATGTGGATCCTGTCCAGAGGTACCAGCAAACCTCGGAGGTGCTAACCTCAAAAACCTACCCAACGCCTTCTGCTCTGACTCTGTCATAACTGGGCAAGGAGCAAGAGGCTGTGCAACAGATGGAACCGGAATGACCTCTGCACGGGGAGCCATAGTAGCCGGCTGCGCTCCTGAGCTCTGTGCACCCAGGGCTGCCCCCGGAGCGAATGTCTGCGCTACCTCAGAAGGCCGCTCTCCAATCACACCCAAAATCTGTAATAGTAATCCCCAAATATCTAGAGACTGAGTTGCGGCTGGAGCTAGCACATAAGTGGGCACTGGAGCTGGTACTGGAGCTGGCGCTGGAGCTGGCGCTGGAGCTGGCGCAGGAGCTGGCGCTGGAGGCTCATCTCCGTGTGATGTCGATGATCTCGTACGAACCATCTGCGAAAGAATGAAGTAGAACAAATGAGATTTCCAGAAACTTCAAGGGTTCTACGCACGACACAGAAGCAATGAAAGAGTTAAATTTCCTAAAATGCCACTGTAGCCTCCCAAAGATTGAGTACGGACGTCTCCGCCCCGATTCGCAGGACTCTACTAGACATTGGCTCCTATACCGATGACACCAGTGAACCTAAAGCTCTGTTACCAAGTTGTCACGACCCAATTTCTCGGTCATGATGGCACCTACAATCCCCGGTAGGTGAACCAATCCCCGTAGCCCAGAAATGTTAGTAATGGGCTACTATCTAGCAAATAAGGGAACAAGACGAATAAAATAGATAACAGGGATATAAATATATACATATGCGGAAACTAAACCAAACCCCAAGACTTGGTATCATAGTATAGAGCCCAACTACATACATGGAGTGCAAATAAGCCAAAACTATATATACAGATGTCTCTGAATGGTAATAGAGTACATGAAGCAAAAGATAAACTAAAGCTAAGCTCCGATCGCCGAGAGCTCACCCTTAGCCTGAAGTAGTCCCCAACTGATCTCCAAGCACGAATTACAGTGATCTAACGGCGATGGCCCACGCTAGGATCTGCACCAAAAGATGCAGGGGGTAGGGGTGAGCACCAAATGCGAAGCATAAGGTACCCAGTAGGTATCATAGGCCGACTGGGCACATTTAAGATAAAAGCGTAGTAATAGACAGAATAGAAGCAAGCAGTCACAGAAATCAACGAAAGGTACACAGGAACTAGCCTAGAGGGAAATCAACAGAACCACATGTGAGGCTAGTAACAGAATATACACACCATAGGCACAGGTGAAAGTAAGAAACAACGCACCTGGGGTCCTTGTAACAACAGTGTATACAAAATAAGTTTAGGAAATGGACGGTATACCGGTAACCTCAAGTGTAAGAAGAAGAGAGAAAGAGTAATGATAGGCATGCTCAGGGACATGAATCAAACTCAACTAATCATATCAATCTCAAATCCAGAAATCAACAGTCTAGCAGTAACCAATTTCATACTTAACCGCAATAGGGAACAATTCTGTAAGTAAATAGCAAAAGTCTACCTACAGTCCCCCGGCCGCCCATACAACCGAGGAACACAAACAAGTGAAAACAAACCCTCCGGCATCCCATACTACCGGAGCGTACAATCAACAAAAAACAAACAAGGGTGGAGCCTCAAACAATGAATGATATGATGCATGAAGATCTCAGTACATAGTATCTCTGTATGTACCTCCTTCGGTGCCGATCCGGCCCAGCAGGTAGGTTCCATGGAAGGACACTGCCCGTATACCTCTACTCCATCGTATACCCCTCCTCCGGCAAACGCAGCCCGTGGCCCCTGGCCCGGATGGCAAGGTCCATGGAGGTCCCAGACCCCATACTAAAACTCAGTATCAACACATATCGTCCGGAAGCAAGTCCGGTATCAAGATAGAGACCCAGTCTCGAATATGCAATGCCCAGACCCTGTCCAGGACTAAAGTAGTAGGAAAATGTCTCAAAAACCCCTCCAAGGGTGCCCGGGCGTAACCGGGTCTAAACAGTAAAAAGTCATCTCAGGTGCTCGGTCCGACCGAGGCTAAAAATCATCTCAAGTAACAAGAAAACTCAACTAGCACCCCGGCCCTGCCGAGTCTAGCGATAATCGTAAGACTAATGATTTTAAACATAATTTTACTTCCTTGCCCAGAAATATACACAAGTTAAATCAAACCATTTCCAAATTATTTCCATAAAAAACGGGCCCCCCGGGCCATGCAAGGTTTAGAAAATGGTGCCAGTAGGCCCGAAGCCCAAACCGTAGTAAAACATGTATAAACCTCTTTATATGCATGAAAATGGTATGATCAAACACAATAGCTACCCAGCAGCTCACAATCAACCTATCGACCCTGCACAGGCCCACAGCTACTCAGCAAGCATAACCAGCCTAGAAGGATAATTCTATGCCCGGGACTCGCGGACATTCCCAAAATCCCACCTTCTATGTTCCAGAGTCAGCAAGGCCTCACAGGACCACAAGGGTAAATAAAATATATCGGCAAATACTACAAGCAACGGAGGAATAAAAGTAGGCAGAAATGAATAAAGCGGTCAAGGTTTGTGGTACCAACCTAGTAAACCAACCCAAGGATGCCCATTAATACAATTTTATTTTATATATGCGGAGTCTAGGGAAAATAAACCGTAACCTACCTGTCGTCCGACGACAAGCTGCTAGAACAACGATGTCCAAGCTCGAACCACTCCAAGAAAATCCAAAACTAAATCGGAATCGGATTTGGGATGGAATAACTTGACGTAGATAATCGATTTCTCTTTTGGGGATCAAATATAACTTTGAAAGTATTCTTTCCCACTAACTCTTCTTTAACGTACTAAGTAACTTATATGTAACTCCCAAGAGACCCTATTTGAGGTATCTGGATCTCCAATGGTACCACAAGTTTTATCAATAATCATCTTAAAGACACAAATACATGACCCCAACACTCTCTGAGTAAAGCACGTACCTAAAATGAACAATTTTCTAAGGTGTCAGGTGCATATGTATAACAAGTCACGTACAGCAACCATTTCCTTAAAATGGATAGATCAAACTTTTCACTATCTTCAGCACTTAGTCATCAAATGACTTATGCAATTGACACCACGTGTTAATGTGGTGTCAATCCAATTATTTCACTCCCCAATATATATCTATTCGGGTATTGCATAAATTCATGGTAAAATAATATAATATTTTAAATATACCATAATTCATAGAAAATTATTTCAAACAAAACCTACTATATTATAATAATAATTTTCAACATAACTAAATTTACTATCTCCGTTAAAATATTACAATGTATAAAAACCATATAAAATAAATACATATATCATTATATCGTAACAAAAATATTTTTCATAAACCTTTAAAATATTTGAAAAGGCAATAATAATATAATTTTTACCAAATTCAACTTTTAAATAAAATATTTTCAAATACACGCACGATGCTAATAAAATTCTTAAGCTTAGGCTCGTAATTCACCAACGCACAATTTTGATACTCAAGAATTCTCTCGGGATCCTCCCTTATGTTTTATCACTATTTCGGAACTGAAATGGCATTTTAAAACGTGAAGTTGAGGCTTCAATCGAGTTTAACCCGACCCGGTTCGCGACCCGGTACGTAACCCGTTTTCTGCCAGGCAGTCCGCGGTAAAACAATCATAACTTTTTACTCCGAGATCAGTTGGATGTGAGGTTTTGTGCGTAGGAAACTAGACTCGTAGACCTTCGATTTAGTATTTTGGGGGACTTCTAACTCTCTATATATTGAGAGAAAAGCTCTGAGACGTTTTACCCAAAGTTCAGGAAATTTGTTAAAGAACTTACGATAACTTTTGTCGATTTGCTTGACTTCAAAACTTATACGTGGAAATGACCGAAAGGGTCATTACATGATGCCACTCACCATAAGAGAGAATCCCACTCACAATCATGCAATTCACAATAAAAGGGATATTAAGAGAACCAAAAAGACTCTCACTCTCTCAAGGAAATTCAAGTGCACACATGTCGAGCCATAGGCTTGCCCTTCTTGTAAATCGTCACTAATGTAGAGTGACCAAGCTTGGAATCACTAAGAATTTGTGGGTTACTATGTTGTCTAGGGCTAAGGTAAGGATTGCATTTAGCTCAAGTGATTAAACCTCCCTAACGCTCTTCATTTTTATTTCGAACACCGCTCACATTTTTTAACTTTGACTTCACCTTATTTCTCCCTCACACAACCCAAGATTTTCCCTTCAATCTCCTTGTATCACCTTCACTTGGTAGTATCAATTCTTTTTCAAATCATTTTGCTCATTGCATTCGCTTTTTGGAGCAATTTTCAATTCAACATAAGGTGCTACCTTGCACTCGAAGTGTATTCCTTTTCTTCACCACATTAGGTACATTCACCCTCAAACTTAGGCTTTTGCCTATGTATCATTTTAATTTCCCCCCCCAAACATAGGCTTTTAGACTATGTTTCACTTTCAAGCCATTAGGGAAGATGGGTGCTAAAATAGATGTTCAAAGAGGGTCAAGGTGTCCACAAGGTGCCAAAGAAAGGTCACAAGCTCAAACGGTTTCACTATGATCAATGTCAAGGGGAGTCATTTAGGTGAAGTGTATATTCAAAAAGGGCCTAAGATCATCTTCCAAGATCGGTCAAATCTAGAATTTGGCCTTGAATCACATTCGGGGTAAGTTCTAGATGACACACATGCACAAGAATCAAAGGATAGCCTTACCATAAACGGCATCATATCGCAAGAATTTCCACATAGTCTCAAAATCAATTGGGATAAATAACTTTTGACAAGCTATTCCGAGTTCATTACACACTCATTTGTAAATCGATAAAGCCAAAGCGAGAGTGTGCAAGTCATGACAAGAGAATGCTTTCCTCAAAATTCATTTTTCCTCTTTCCTTTAATTTTCTAAAACTTCTTGCCAAGAATTTTTTTTGGTGGGTCCATTTTGAGACAAGCAAAGCACGGACTCAATATAAAACTAAAACTTGGCCTTTTTCCTTAAGAAAGTCACCTCTCAATCTATCATAAGGAAACATCAACCCCGTTCGACACAAAAAGAATAAAAGAAAAATAAAAGAAAATATTTTGCTCCTTGGAAAAGAACCGTGGTATTAAGAAAACCCTTGGAGTTTATTGCTAATCTAATATTAACAAGGCGATTACACATTTAAGCGCTCATGATTCATTTGAAAACAGGCCTCGGTGTAGGCACTAGCACATTTACAAGGCATGGATAGTGAAACAATGGAATCGTGTAGGACTAACCCAGCAACACAATCAAAATTTATAAATATAAATCCCGGCGAGGGCATTATTAAAGCATCATAATAACACAAAAATGCCCG
The DNA here is from genome assembly GCA_003996215.1 of Jaltomata sinuosa. Classification (NCBI taxonomy): domain Eukaryota; kingdom Viridiplantae; phylum Streptophyta; class Magnoliopsida; order Solanales; family Solanaceae; genus Jaltomata; species Jaltomata sinuosa. Next base: position 5,758 of record QJPP01004709.1, read on the forward strand.
GCAAGGGAAAATCAAGCACAAGGTGAGTGATCAATAATTACAGACCCTCCAGACATAAAGTAAGCATAGACCTTGATGAAAAAATAAAATTATACAAATAAGAATGAGTGAAAAAACTCCCTAGTGATACTAATGGTGATGATGATGCCTCCTCGAGTAAAACCACTGAGGTAGCCTAGGAGACTGAGGTGGCGGTGATGCCAGTGGTGGGATGTAGGCATGCTCCAGGTCTATCTGAAATCCTTTCACTGATGGAATTGAGGAATCTAATTGCACCTGAAGAATGCCATATGGCTCCACAACCTCCTACTTATCCTGTGCAGTCATTAATTTATGGTACGAAGAAGGAGGAGCAGCCCAGTTGGGCTTAGGCTGACACCTTCATTCTGGCACATCAGAGTTATGGTAATCTGGGTAGTGTTGGGTAGGTGGTGTTGTTGTATCGGGAGCCATCCAGTTTGTCTCAATTATCTCTCGAATCTCAGATGTGACCTCTTTTTCATTAGGATCCCAGCCCGTACACTAATCATCAGGTGGACTATCAACCCTCAGAGGTGAATTTGAATTTAGGGCCGCTAGATTAAGATCCCAATTAGATATCTTTGGCTCAACATATGGTATCACTTGCCTAAGCTCATTAACGTCTACTTCCATGGTATCCACCCTAGCACAAATCTTGTTCACACTCAACACTACTAGCTTCAAGTCCAATTTGATGGCAGATTAAATCAAGCTTGGAATTTCCCAAGCCACCTTATGCAAGCGCTCCTTATTATGGCATACAATGTGAGCAAGTGTAAGGAAATTACCTTAAGTAGATGTGGTTTGGGGAGCCATATGGGTGCTGTTTGATGCTTCCTGAGATCGAAATGGGAAGTCCATATGATCATGACCAACAGTCTCAGCATCTGTATTGCCTTCCATAGTTCTTGGATTTTGAGAAAGATATCTTTTCTTGACATGCGGGGCCACTTTCTATCGCTTTGTGTCCAAGTAAACCATTCTAGTAGCTTGGCTAATTTTGTCCAATGAACGAAACCGAGGGCAGTTTGCTTGGAAACATAGAAGGCTAATGAGAACAGGAAAATCCATGGAGGTGGTCTCATGTCTAGCTCTCTGCTTGAGTTATTTGGCAATGATCTCCCCTTCATGTAACAGGAGGCTAGACATGATATAAGAAATGAGAATGGACACCTCTATAGTCACCTTAGTTTTGTGACAAGTTGGGATGAGTCGTGCACATACAAAGTCTATCCACATCCGAGCTTCAAACTTGAGATCTGATTGATAGATGGGTCTTTTTGAGATGGCCCAAAAAGAAGTTCCTTCAGCGATGATACCCTCAACCCACTTGTATTGGTCCTCTTTTATAGCCATACGTTCCAAGTATCTTAACACTAGAATTGATTCATCAAGCCATATAGTAAAATGGATAGCCACAGGAGAAATATTTATTTCCTTACCCCTCACCAAAACGTAATTAAGGCATGGGAGCCTACTTGTTGGGCCCTTATGCTATAAAATGTCTTGCCTAGCTCGATATGATGCATAGAACTCCCGCACCAACTCCGGGAAATATGGGCCAAGAGATTTGGCGAAGTGATCCCAGATTCTTATGCAAAACTGTTTGGGGATGTTTGGGAAATCAACTTCAAAGGCTTCCATATCAAACCCTTTCTCTTCCAAGAATGGTCACTTTGCTCAAAACTTAAGATATTAGGCCTCCATTCCTTCGAGGCCAAATTAGATTTCTGATTCAGAAGGCCCCTCCTCTTGCACAGGGACACCCAAATTCTCATATGTTGAAGCTAGATTCATATCATGGCTTTTTCGATGATACTTATTAGGAGCCATATTCCTGCAAATGGATGTTAGTATCAGGCACCATGCTTATACTCACCATATGCTCGCATGTTTGAACTAGTTAAAAGAAGAAAACGCTACAAGAAGTTAACAAATTAAAAGAAATAGGAATGCAAGAAAGAAAGAAAAATAAGACAGGTAACTGGTGGCTTATTCGGACGACGTGCGAAATACACCACTAGTTGTGCACGTCGCACATGACATCGCATGAGTTACCAGAAACCTGTGTTGGTCTCTACTACGGGGTGTGAAGGCTGATGAAATTCACACCAGCCAAAGTGTGTATCGCACAACACTTTGCTCCTTAATCCAGTCAATTGGCATTATTTATCCATAGTGTGTAGTGCCTTGTGCATTTTGCATATCAAGGTCTGCGTATCGCATGCGAAACGCACAAGGAAATAGTTGGAACTTTTTGGTTCCCTGTGTTATTGTGTGTTATGCATGTGAATCGTAGAGAAATATATGCGATAGGCACTTGACACCAAGCAACAATACCAATAACTAATCATAGGGTAAAGCATGCTATGACCAAAATCAAATCGTCTAGGTACTCAGACTTCCCCAGAATTTATCAACACACTTCAAAACCAAAAGAAGAACTTAACGACTTCCCTTAATAAGGACTTTATCCCATCTATCATTCGGAACATCAAGCCTTCAATTGCAAACCAGTAGGCACAATCATTCAACAACAATTTAACCCCCCAACCAAGATCATTAACCCAAATAGCATAATCAAATCAAAAAGCACATGGGTGCAATAGTAGTAGAAATTTCTGCCCCAAACATCACATTCTAACACAAACCTCATGAAGATGATGATTTTCCCCGAAGAATGATGTCACCCAATCTATCATAGAGCCAAATCATGAACCAACACAAGTGGGTGACTCAGACAACACCCAAATCACAAATTTTTAAGGCTAAAAATTACTAAAAACAACATGCATCATCATAACTTCAAGTACTACCAAGTTAATCCTAAGCAAAATCAACAATATAACCCAAAATTTGGGATCCAAAATTTTTGTTTCTCACCCAAAATCAACATGGAAGAACGAAGGAGCATGCCTCATAATATGAGTTCCCAATCAGCATAAAAACACATATTTAACATCGGAAAACTTACCACAAGTGAATATTAGAGGGAGAGAAGAAAACATTAAATCTTTTGAAGGCCAACAATAGAGACCCAACTTTTTTGCCCAAAGAATGATGGTGCAACTAGAGGTCTTGTGGCGGCAGAGGGACTTAGGGTGAGAGAAAAGAAAATTTGGGAGAGTTTGAGGGAATTTGAGGGGATTTTGAGAGAGAATTGTAGAAGTTTAAAGGGAATGTGGAATAAAAAGAAGGAGGGTGATGGTTTTAATAGAGGAAAAAGAAGATGAAAGGTCACCGAGTTATTCTCCAGGTCGGTTGGTCATTGGGTAGGTCAAAAATAATTTTAAAACTTACCTCGGTACACCACAATGTGCGATTCTCACAAGCCTATGTGTGCGTCGCACATCGCTTCACACCAGCCGATTTTGTACCTAATTTTTGCCCAGCTTTCTACTTGGTGATGCGTTGGAGGTGCGATGTGCATAATCGGGTGTGCAAAACTTATAGCCTAATGCAAGTCACCTTTAACTTGTAATTTTTCTTCCAGTCCTCTGGTTTGGGGTGCATTACCCCATATGACGTGCATAATGGCATGGGCAAACCGCATGAGCTTCTGCACGTCCCCTTTTTGCCTCATTTTTCCACTTGGTCATTTTTTCTCATCATGCATTCCTATAAAGACACCAAAAACAACACAAGTTAACAAAAATAAAATAAAGACACTTGATTTGCCTCCCAAGAAGAGCTTGATTTTATGTCGCGGCTCGACAATGTTGCCTCAATCCTTAATCTTTACCACTCACTTCTCCACTCCTAGTGGAAATAACCATGACATGGCCATCATTTTTTGGATTTGTAGTGGTGTCACTAGGAAGTGTCCCCTTCAATCGAGGATTCATCTAGGTGGACAAATGGTTCATTTGTACCTCGAGATGCTTGATTGAGGCCGAGTGTGAGCTTACCATTTGTTGAAGCGTTGACACCTCGCTCTTAAGCTCATTTACCCTACTATTTATCATTTCCACCTTCTTCAAGACCAATGACGGCATATCCTTCATTTCCAAATGACTGGGGTTGCTCATGGCGGGTTTATACAAGGTATCAGCCTTATTTGGAGGTATATAGGGATTTGAACTCCACCAATTGTACCTATCACCATCCTTTTCTCTATCCCTCTAATTGCCATCATACTCTTTATCCTTTATCCAACCTTGATTCTCATCCCTCGGGCTATAATACCCGGGCTGAGAACCCGCTGACAAGTAGCAATTTTTTACATCCACAATGGTAAAAACCTCATCATCACTAGCATTGAGTTCGGGAATGCTCTGGTATTCACACTCATGGTATTTCCAGACCCTATCCCGTGCTTAGCCAAAAGATCAACCTGCATCATCATCTTAGCCATAGTTTTATCTCTCTCTTCATCCTTGCGATGCATCTCATTCGCCAATATAGTGGAAGTCACCCCTGTGGGTACATCTACCTACCTCGTATGCCAAGCACGGTTTGTATTAGTCATTTTTTCTAGAAGGGCAGAGGCAATGCCATAAGGCTGATCCATGAAGGTTCCACCAGCAAGGTTTATGGCCATAAACTTATTCATTGAATTCAAAAATCTATAGAAGCTTTGCAGGAGTACATTTTTTGGTAATCCGTGATTGGGGCACAATAAGAGTTTCTTTTTAAATCGCAGCCACGCCTCTTGTAATGGTTCATCTTAAAGTTGACAAAAGTTGGTGATTTTATCCCTCAGTTGCATAATTCTTGGGGGAGAGAAGAATCTTACTAAAAATGCTTCAACAATACCATTCCATGTGGTGATTGATCCTTCCGGAAGCTCTTTTAACCATGTCGTGTCTTATCCCATGAGAAAGAAAGGAAACAGGCAAAGCCGAATAGATTCTTGGGGGATATTGTGGAAGATGAAAGGCTGGCAAATTTCAATGAAATTTTGGATGTTCCTATTTACATACTCATGTGCAGCTCCTCCGAACAACCCTTTTATTTGCATGAGGTAGAGCATGGTACTAGTGACATGGAACACCGCATTCCCAACCGTGAGAGGTAGGCAGATTGTACCTACCCCTCCTTGAATATCAGGATCAGGGGTTGCATCCATGAACCCTTCAACACTTTCATTGTTACCCACCTCGTTCATGGGAGGCCTTCTCAACAATCAAACACAACAAACAAAGTAAAAATGAACAAGAACTAACAAAGTGATTTCAAACGTCAATTAAAAAAGCTACTCAAAACCAATTCTCCAGCAACGGCGCTATTTTTTATATTACTCAAGTAACACTCTTCATACAGAGGTGAAGGCGACCGTTAAGCAAAATAAAATTTATAAACCCGATGGGATTCGAGGTAAATCCCACAGAGAAATGGTAAAATTGCCTATAAGATTGTCGTATATCAATTACCAATGGAGTCAATGTTCAAACAACAATAAAAGTAAAAAAGGGGGAAATCAGGGAATTGGGAAATATATCACAATTTGCAATTCAACTTAAAGACGTAAAGTAAATACTAATTTGTATCAAGAGAAAGATGACTAGGGGTATGTTTTCGATGGGATTTAAGCATGGGTTAAGGTACTCGCTTAATTATATAAATTCTTGTTAAACGACATGGATAGCATTAGTTTTAATTATAAATGTCAATCTTTTGATCCAAAAATCATATTTCTGATTGTCATTGTTCAAGCACCATAGTTTCAATAATAACCAATCAATTTTAGCATGGGGCAGTCACACTATTTCTAGCTTAGACTCTTAAATGAGAATTTTTTGACGAATTGAGTTATTTCTAGCCTCAATCTAAATGGAAATCCCAAGTACTCATCTCATCCGAAATTATGAACCTCTTTCTCAAACAAGAACACAATAAAGTAATTTCAATCAATGTTTGCAACTATTAATTTTAGAGTTAAAACATGGACAATTCACTATACCTATATCAATTTAGTAATTATGAGCATAATTAAACAAGACTCATACCCAAATTCAAACACCCATCATCAACACACCCCTAGACAAGGAGACTAGCCACTCATGCTAAGGGAAATAGAGAAGATACCAATTGGGTAGTTCAATTTCCCTTTCATTAATGGAGATAATAACCAATATCAAAGCTCAATAATACAAAATTATGGTGAATCCAAGGTTGAATATGGAGAGAATAGAGTGAAACCCTCTATCTTTCCTTAGGAAGGAAAACTTGTTCAATACTCAAAAACTATCAAAAACTGTGAAAAAACTATGCCTAAATTTGGTTTTAAAAGGTTCCTAAATTGTCATATAAAAGTGGATGAAAATGCCCCTCGAGAGCTATACACCGTGATGTGCATTTCATATATCTCATTGTGCACGTCGCACAGCTCTATCCCAATAGACCAGTGACTCCAGCCAAACTTCGGGTATTGTGCAAAGTGGGGTGTAGTTCGCACTAGGCATTATGTGTGTCACACAGTTGCCGCACCCCTTAGCATATTCTTCTTCTTCCATTGATCTTCATGCATAGGGAGGTGTGGAGTGCACCAGGAATTGTGCGTGTCACATGGTGGCTGCACCTCTCGGCAGAATATTCATCTCTCTTGATCAACTTCACACTTCAACTCCTTTTGAGCTCTTTTGGGTCCAATTCCTTGTTTCCTCTTTTGACCAAGAGTACCTGTATTCATATCAATAAAGGCCATAAGAACCTCTAAATCTCATGAAAAAATGGTAATAATTCATGATTAAAGACTCAATAAGTTGGTAAATTACCGACTTATTATTAAGCACCTTAAGGCCTAAATGAATCAAATGTCGGCATAAATGAACCCAAGGATGAAGGGTACACTTCCTAGTGACACACTTCCTAATCCAAAGAATAATGGCCATTATATATCAATGTCACTAGAATTATAAAAATGCTTGATGTTGTGGGTGATGTGACTGAAAAAGTTGTGCTTTAAAATAATAGTGATGAGAATCTGAAAGTAGTGGTGAAGCCTATTGAACCCATGATGAATGATGATGAGAATACGATTATGGATGAAGAGAATTTGATCACAGGGGAGAAAAAGGTATACCCCTCTCCTTATGGTATGATTGATATTGAAGAGGGAAAGGAGGACAAAGTTGAGAATAAACCATTTCCAATGCCCAAGTTTCCTCCTCCTTATCCCCAAAGGTTGATCAAAAAGAAAGAGGACAACCAGTTCAAGAAATTTGTTGAGTTGTTTAGCAAGTTGTCCGTGAACATCCCTTTTTTTGATGCCTTAATACAGATTCCAGGGTATGCAAAGTTCATAAAAGATCTGTTAAAAAAGAAAAGAATAATTGATGCAGGCACAGTGAAGGTGTCACATCATTGTATTGCGATCATGGCTAGTAACTTGGCCGCGAAGAGAGAAGACCCTGAAGCCTTCACCATTCCTTCCACTATTAGGGTGTATTTATTTAACAAAGCCTTGTGTTACCTTGGGGAAAGCATCAATTAGATGCCTCTTTCCATATTCAACAAATTGGGCTTAGGATCACCTAAGCAAATTCTGATGAGGTTGCTTATGGATGATCGATCAATAAAATGCTCAGTTGGTATTCTATTTGATATTTTAGTGAAGGTCGATAAGTTCATTCGCCCAGTGAATTTGTTATGTTGGATTATGATGTGGACTTAGAGGGGCCTATCATCGTAGGGCGCCCGTTCTTAGCCACTGGATAAGCACTTGTGGCTGATGAATTGGGAGAGGTAAAGTTCTTTATTGGTACTAAAAAAGTCACATTCAATATGTGCCAAGCAATGAAACCTCCGGATGATATGAGGGTCATCTCCGTGATTGAGTCAATAAATGAAGAAAATGTAGTGGGGATAGAAAAGAATGGATCCCATGTTAAAGGGTTGGTTCATTGGCTTGATTGGAAATTTGCCTCTCTTCGAGGCAAATAACACCATATTCGTTGATCATTGAGGTAATATCATCATACTGCAACATAAAATCAAGCGCTTTTTGAGAGGCAACCCAAGTGTTTTTTATTTTATTACTTTACTCTTCTGTTGTTTTTGTTGTGTTAGGAATGCATAAATCTTGGAATGTGGCAAGGTGTTCAAAAGAATCATCAAGGTGACATGCGCCATATCTGCGAGCTGCAGGTGCTCACTTGCAGCACGCATATGGAATGCATATTTCCACCAGAATACTTGGGATAAAGCAAATGAAATTTGGGGCACTTACCTACCACATGGGAAATGCATGAGCAGACCCATGACACGTATGTATAGCGCAGCTCTTCCACAGTGCATTGAGCAAGTAAAATGATGAAATTCATCACATGTGCATCACATGCATATGGTAGGTTGTGACACATGGTCGCATGTTTCGTGCAGGCATAGGTATGTGCTCTAAAATCTTGACCTACCCATTAACGACCCGACCTGGATCTTTTAACTCGTGACCCTTCCTCTTCTAAACCCCTACACCTCCATTTTTTCATTATTTTTCTCTATTAAAACTCTCCAAAATCTCCATTTCATCACCCATAAAATCCACTCACTCTCAAACTCTTTCTCTCCTCTATTTACTCTTCACTGCCAGTCAGTATCAGCCACCGCTATCACTTCTCCAGTGAAATTATGGGCTCACCATTGTTAAAAGTCTCAAAACTTTAGTTTTTTGCTCACCCACTTACCTACACTCACTTGTGGTATGCTCCCTTACGTTAAATCTTTGATTCTTATTGATTTGGGAGTATTTTTAATTTAGCATGCTAGTTGAAATCCCCCATTACCCCTAATATGCTTCATATTCAATTTTGAAGTTTAATTTTGGGAATTTTGTTATGATGAATATGTTAAAAATGATGGAGTGTGCTCTAAATTTTATTGCATATTGTTTGTGCTATTTCTTAGTGTCAAATTTTAGTTGGGGGTAAAGTCTGAGTAACCTTGATCGATCATAATGCATTATTTGTATCTATGATAGATTGGATGATGTCATTCTTAAGGGAAAATTATTATTGCTTTGAGTTTTGCTTTAAGTTGTGTTGTGTGGGTTAAGTTATTTACCATTGTGCTCTTCAATTGAATTAGTAGACTATACATAATTCAGTGAGAACTTTAGTTGAGTATGAGTGCTTATTGTGCGTTGAAGTGATTTTCATGATTGAGCATGTAGCTCGATGGTTCCCAATGATAGATAGGGTAATGTCCTTCTTAACAGAAATCGTTGAGTGTAAATTTGTGTGTCAATTATGGTCTAATGCTTGTTAGTTAGTCTTTTCGGGGAAGTCTGAGTACCCGTAAGACTTTAAATTTGGTCAAATTTTTCTTAAAGTATGGATTGATGGATGCTCAAAGATGATTTAGGCACTTTTGGCCACCTGCATGCCACAGGTGTTGCCTTGCGAAACACATGTACAATACAGGTGTTAGGCTGAGAGTCAATCCTCACTGCCTTACACATGCATGTCACAATTCATCACTTACAAAATGCAGGTGAAATGCATGTGATGAATTTTTGTTGCCAGGTTTCTGCCTGGCATATACGGTTCATCTACGTGCCGCAGGATCTCTACTGTGAAATGCATATGGCACACATGTTCCTACAGATTCCCATGCAACTTCTTTCTTTTTACATTCCATTTACTTTTATTCGTTAACTTCTTGTAGTTGTTTTCTTTTGCTTAATCATGAAAAATACAAAAAGATTTTTGTTCCTCTTTTCTTGGCACTCATATCCTTTTGTAGGCCATGACTTCAAGAAGGAGCAACCCCGACACAAATGTTGGGAAGACCTCCTAATCTAGAAAGTTCTTTGCCAAGAACACGAGCAAAGGCAAATCTCTAAGAAAGGATAAAGCACATGAGGCTCCTCCTGAGCCTGTGCACAATGAGGAAAGAAAGGATAAATCACCCGAGGCTCCTCTTGAGCGTGTGCACAATGAGGAACAGGTTGTGGAACAACCCCGATTTGGGATTGAGGGTATGAAATCGTACTACCTCACTTTTTATAAGAAGTGGACAATTACTGAGGAGGACTAGTTTTATGTGGACTCATTCAAGGAGGATTTCCCGAACATAACACAATAGTTTGACATACAAGTTTGGGATCTTTTCCTAGTAGTACCAGGTCTGTATTTTCCAGAAATAGTATGGGAATTTTATGCCTCTTATCAGGCTCAACAAGATATTTTGAAGCATAGGGGATGAGTTGATGAGATGCCATATTTATCATATGTCCTGGTGTTAGGAAGAGAGATTGGCATTACCATCACTGTTATCAACAATGTTTATTAAGATGAGATAGTATGACATTAAATAGGGTTTGTTGAGCGAATAGTTATGAATGATGATCAGTATGCTTGGGTGGCTGGTATCATTGCTCGACCTCATCTGCTCCAGATTCATTCCATCAAGGATTACGAAACACGTCTTTATTAAAGAAACTATTCTTATTGCCTGTATCATGACGAGCATTCACATAAAATGTTGGAGAAATTATAGCTAAATAAGTCAAGAGAAAATCTTAACACCAAATTATATATATGCCTTTTCTTGTCCTCGTCAGTGTATTTTGCCTTCGCGCTAAGTGTCCTCGCCTCCGGCCTTTGGAGAAAATAATTTGTGCTGAAGGAGTCATTGATCTAGCCACAAAATAGGATAAAGATGCTCTTACAATTAAGAAAAGGAGGTTGGCTTTAGGTTTGAGTCCTATAGAGGCCTCAAGTTCTCTTCATGCTAATCATACACAGCCGAAAGTCAATATTCCTACTTCCACCATATTGGGAAATGCACAAGCTTCCCCTACCTCCTAGGCCTTCTCCATCCTCATTGTCTTCTTCAGTATACGGCCTCCTCAAGCTTGCTGATATGGCTCACAATAATAATGCTCAATTATGCAAGATGTCCAAGGACATCCCCACCATGATTTAAAATGCCATAAAAGTGGCTTTGAACCTAACATATGATATTTTAGGAAAACTTTGTGGCCAGATTGATACGTTTGAGGGGACAGTCATATCATTACGGGGGGAAATGGATCAAATGACTTTGGAGGATTCACACCAGGTTCAGAACCTAAACCTTTCAAATGTCACGTTCGAGTCACCTCAGATGGAGAGAATCCCCCTAGATTATTGATATATAGATGACAACGTGGTAGGTTATCCAAAGTCATATGAAATATAAGAGGTTGATCACACTGATATAGAGCTGCCCCAAAATTGCTTCTTTCACCAGCAGATGCAACTTTCTGATAGGTGGAAGGTTGTCTCTTAGTTTGTCCATCTTGAGCTACCCAGCAATGCCTTAATCTCATCTCTAGTTGGTTTCCAAATTGATCCTGCACACATTTATATTCCTCCAGTTCCTCAGCCCTTGAGAAAGAGGTGTTCTCGTGCTTAGCGATTCCAAGGATTCCTTACACCTATTTCTCTCCTTTATATTATTGCGCATTGGGGGCACTGCTTGATCTTAGTTGGGCATGGGTGTATTTATTTTGGCGCCCTTGTTGGGATTGATTTTTAGGTTGTACATTTGATTGCCCTTGTCGAGCTTGGGTTGTAAATTTTGGATATTTTGGCCTTTGTCGGGACTATTTTAGATAATATTATTTATTTCCCTTGTCGAGCCTTAATTTTTTTATGCTTTATATTGTGTCATTGTTGGGCTTGACCTTTTACTTTTGGATGTGAGTTTATGCCATTGTGCTGGATTGGTTTCACACACCAATTGTCCTACTCTCGTGCCTTGCAAATTGCACTTAGTACCTTCGTCGGGCTCATTTACCAATTGAATCATGAGTGCGTAATTTGATATCGCCTTTATAGATAGTAGTTTTCAATTAAATTCGAGTGTTTTTTTATACTACGTTTCTTTTTCAAGGAGCAAAATTTATTTTTCTTTATTTTTGTGTTGAACCGAGTGACATTTCCCAATGATAGATTAAGAAGAAACTTTATTAAGGGAAAATGCCAGTTTTACTATTTATTTTGACTCCATTTTATACTTGTCTCAAATGGGACCACCAAAAAATTTCTTGTCAAATAATTTTTGAAAATGAGAAAAGAGGGGAAAAAGAATTTGAAAAGTATTCTCTTGTCATGATATTTACATTCTTCTTTTGGCTTTTTGTTCACAAATGAGTTGTGTTAAACTCAGAATAGTTTGTCACATGACTCAGAATAGTTTGTCACAAGTCATTCATTTCAATTAGTTTTGGGAATAACTGTTAAATCCTAGTGATTGTGATGCCTTGTGTGGTAAGGTTTAGTATGTTCTTGTGTATGCATGTCGTCTAGAACTTTCCCCGAATGTGATTCAAGTCAAAATACTAGATATTGCTTAACTTGGAAGATAACCTTAGGCCCTTTTTGAATAGCCACTTTACCAAAAAGTTTTCTTCCCTTAACATAGATCTTAGTCAACCCTTTTGAGCTTTTAACCCTTTCTTGGCAACTGCATTACACACCTTTACCTTTTTAATCCTCTATTTTGACACCCCTTCCTCCCTAATTGCTAGTGAATAAAGATGTAGGCTAAATGCCTAAGTTTGGGGGGTGGAACATAAATGAAAATAAGATGATTGATGTAGGAAAAAGCCTAAGTTTGGGGATGTGTGCATTTATTATTGAATGAGGAATTGAGCTTCAATGTGAGGTAGCACATAATCCTTATTTTGTGAATTACTTGAAATTACCAGAGGATGAAATAAAGAAAGAAAAAAAATTAAGTGGTGCTACCTCTTGCCTTGTGAATGCTAAATAAGTAAAACAAAGGTGTTGGGAGGAATAGCTTTGGAAAAAACTTAGGTTGTGAGAGGGAGAAATAAAGTAAAGTTGAATCAATGATGTGAGCAGTGCACTTGAATGCCGAATGATAGAATTAGGGAGGTTCTAGTCACTTGACCTAAATGATATCCTTCCCTTGACCCTAGCTTACATAGTTACCTGCAAGTCCTTATTGATTTTGAGCTTTGCAACTCTATATTAGTGGCAAATTATATGAAGGGAAAGACTATGGTTCTATGTGTGTGCACTTGAACTTCTTTGAGAGAGTGATCGTCTTTTTGTTATCTTATAATTCCTATATTGTGAATTGCATGATTGTGAATGGGATTCTCTCTTGTGGTGAGTGACATTAAAATCTTGGAGTAAATAGTGAAGTTTTGATTCCAATTTAGGGGAATGAATGCAATAAGTTATGACTTGAACTTTGAGGAAAACCTTGAAGATTTAGTGTCAATGATTTGAGATGTTATGTGATCTTGTTTTAAAGTGAAAAAGTTCCCTAGTTTTTGATTGAAGAAGTAAATTCTCTTGAAAGGAATTTTTAAGTGATTGTGTTTGCCTTGAGATCGTGGTAGTACCAACTAATATTAGTTCTTTTGGTTGAATCTTTTTGTTTTGAGTCTGTTTGTTGTTTTAGTTCATTTGAATCATAGTATTCCTATGTGCAATCCTTGTGTGTTGGAAAGCTTGAGTGAATCCTATGCTTAGTTAATGTTTTTCTTGAGGACAAGCAATAGTTCAAGCTTGGGGGTTTGATAAGTTGGTAATTTACCAACTTATTTAGATCTTAAGCATGAATTATTGCATCAATCTTGTGTTATTTAGAAGAATTTTATGCCTTTATATCTTATATGCAGGCATTCGAGTGAATTGAATATGGAAGAGGATTTGAACCCAAATATGCAATGAAAAAAATCAAGTTTAGAGAAAAACATAAGAATGGGCGTTTTGATAGGGACATGTGTTGACATGCGTGTAGCAAGTCCGCACCTGCATTTCGCAATTGCCATGCAAGAGAAGTCAAAGATACTGGCTTGATTTATGGGCAACTACATGCCACAAGTCTCACATGTGGCCTGTCACGCTCTAAGCCTACATCCTAAACGTATTCGGCACCCAAAATCACAAATGACCCAAGAGACCCACTTGGTCTGGCATACAACCAATAAAGCTAAACTTTTAATAAAAAATGCGGAAGCTAGAAATATGGGCTAACCCTTGTAAACAAGATGAAATAAATTAACTTAAACTTTCATTAACTGAAACATAAAAAAAATTATAAACTGATACAACTGACTTGACTTGACTATGTATATGAAGCCTCTACTACATTCTGAGTACAACTACCTTTATGTAACAAAATAAACTAATGACTGAAATATTGTTAAGTCCTCAAAAATAATGAGAGCTCACTTAAGCTGATGGCATAGCCTACTGAAGAGTCTACTAAAGAACCTGCATATCTGAAAGTTGGGGGCTACATCGTCCAATGATGTAGTTTCAAAAATAGGTGTCAGTACTTTGAATGTACTGGTATGTAAAGAAGTAAAGTGAAACAGTACTAATATCTGAACTGATAAAACTGAAAAACTAAGATGTGAATAATATAATAAGAGACAGAGCTGAATAACTGAAAAGAAGAATGACTGACCTGAATGCTGAAACTTTAAGTAATATAAGTAAAACTTTCTTAAAATATTTTCTTAAAACTAAAACTGAAAGTGAAAACTGAATAACTGAAGTTTGGAAAAAACTTAAAAATAATGCTTCATAATTACTCTCTTTAAACTAGTGGCCTCGGCCAATCATATATTATCTCAAAATAAACAACTTTTCTTTTTGGGAATTTTCTCTTAACCGACATAAACTATGTGAGCAACATGGAGTATACCATCTTGTCCATGTTGCCAGAATCCAACGACTTGCCCTTGTTGACAGAGCCATCATATTCCTTGCTAGGGTATAAGATGAAACATAATCTAGGGATCTCAAAGTTGAGCCCCAAATCTATAAATAATAGAGGAGTCGCCCTAATTGTGGACGATCCTATCCTACGGCGGCAACGTAATTTTGAGGAATGTGTTTACTAAACCCATACCCGTTTTGGTGCTAAATAGTCCTCCCAAAATATATTACATGCTCATAATATATAAATCTTGAAACACTCTAAAAGTCATGCTTGATTCAAAATATCGTATCATGAACATATCTATCTTTGAAAGCCTTGGCTCTAAATCTCTTTAACTTTTTCGAACTTTAACTTTCATGATACATAACTTCTTTTCTTTTCAAGACATGATATTAGCATAAAGATTCTTTGTAAACTTTTCACTAACATACCTTTGAAAACTTTAGATCAGATTCCATAAAAATCATGAATAATTTAGTAAATCATGAAATAAAATTATCAATAACCGTAAGGAAATTCATAAACTTTCCTTAAAAACTCAAATGACATGTATTAGGAATCAAAATAAGAAGAAAACTCCAAACTCATAGAATTCTTACCAAAAATCATAAGAGGTTCAAAGAATATCTTAAAGAGACCAAGAATTAAATTAAGGATTTCAACTCTTAAAAACCCTAACATAATTTATGGCTTAAACTAAAACAATACCTTGGTGGTGGGAAGGACAGGGTTCCCTGTAATGACCCTTTCGGTCATTTCCACGTATAAGTTTTGAAGTCAAGCAAGTCGGCAAAAGTTATCGTAAGTTCTTTAATAAATTTTCTGAACTTTGGGTAAAATGTCTCTGGGCTTTTCTCCCAATATATAAAGAGTTAGAAGTCCCCCAAAATACCAAATCGAATTTCTACGAGTCTAGTTTCCAACGCACAAAACCTCACGTCCAATTAATCTCGGAGTAAAAAGTTATGACTGTTTTACCGCGGACTGTCTGGCAGAAAATGGGTTACGAACCGGGTCGCGAACCGGGTCGGGTTAAACTCAATTTAAGCCTCAACTTCACGTTTTAAAACGCCATTTCAGTTCCAAAACAGTGATAAAACATAAGGGAGGATTCCGAGAGAATTCTTGAGTATCAAAATCGTGTGTTGGTGAATTATGAGCCTAAGCTTAAGAATTTTATTAGCATCGTGCGTGTATTTGAAAATATTTTATTTAAAAGTTGAATTTGGTAAAAAATATATTATTATTGCCTTTTCAAAATATTTTAAAGGTTTATGAAAAATATTTTGTTACGAGATAATTGTATATGTATTTATTTTATAAGGTTTTTATACACCGTAATATTTTAACGGAGATAGTAAATTTAATTATGTTAAAAATTATTATTATATCATAGTAGGTATTATTCGAAATGATTTTCTATTAATTATGGTATATTCAAAAAGCTATATTTATTTTACCACGAATTTATGCAATACCCGAGTATATACCTAACGGGGAGAATTGGTTGCCACCTCCACTTCCACGTGGAAGTGGAGGCAATGCACAGCAAAGTGCATAATGCCACTAGGCATTCTACTAACATTTTCAACTATATCTTCCTCCTCCATATTTTTTAAATTTGTTATCTTTTTAATTTAGCATATATTGCATCTATTTGATAAGATTCCTGTAAAAATTAAAAGCAATTTGATTGCTGATAGAGGGCACTTATTTGACCAAATTAAGATATATCTTAATTAAACTGAATTGTGTTTTGAAATTAACATGGTCAGCAAGGTCGAGAAAGGTAAATGTTTCTTTGAAAGTTCCTAACGTTCAACAACTAGCAAGCGTTCCACCGCGATATATTCGTGATGATATAGAAAAGACATCATATAATTCTTCCATGTTATTTCCACAACTTCCAGTTATTGACATGGAAAAAAAACTACTGGCAATTGAAGATGATAATTCAGAGCTTGAGAGGCTTCATCTTGCTTGCAAAGAATGGATTTTTCCAGATTGTTGAAAAGTTTTGATGGGAAGAAAATGTTTTCACGTTTTATTTAATCTCCGGAAGAAGATCAATTATCTACGTCAAGTTATTCCGCCCCAAATCCGATTCCGATTTAGTTTTGGATTTTCTTGGAGTGGTTCGAGCTTGGACATCGTTGTTCTAGCAGCTTGTCGTCGGACGACAGGTAGGTTACGGTTTATTTTCCCTAGACTCCGCATATATAAAATAAAATTGTATTAATGGGCACCCTTGGGTTGGTTTATTAGGTTGGTACCACAGACTTCGACCGCTTTATTTATGTCCGCCTACTTTTGTTCCTCCGTTGCTTGTAGTATTTGCCGATATATTTTATTTACCCTTGTGGTCCTGTGAGGCCTTGTTGACTCTGGAACATAGAAGGTGGGATTTTGGGAATGTCCGCGAGTCCCGGGCATAGAATATCCTTCTAGGCTGGTTATGCTTGCTGAGTAGCTGTGGGCCTGTGCAGGGTCGATAGGTTGATTGTGAGCTGCTGGGCAGCTATTGTGTGTGATCATACCATTTTCATGCATATAAAGAGGTTTTATTCATGTTTTACTATGGTTTTGGCTTCGGGCCTACTGGCACTATTTTCTAAACCTTGCATGGCCCCGGGGGCCCATTTTTAATGGAAATAATTTGGGAAATGGTTTGATTTGACTTGTGAGTATTCTTGGTAAAAGAAAGTAAAATTATGTTTAAAATCACCAGTTTTACGATTATCGCTAGACTCGGTAGGGCCGGGGTGCTAGTTGAGTTTTCTTGTTACTTGAGATGATTTTTAGTCTCGGTCGGACCGAGCACCTGAGATGACTTTTTACGGTTTAGACCCAGGTTACTCCCGGGCACCCTTGGAGGGGTTTTTGAGACATTTTCCTACTACTTTAGTCCTGGAAAGGGTCTGGGCATTGCATATTCGAGACTGGGTCTCTATCTTGATACCAGACTTGCTTCCGGACGACATGTGCTGATACTGAGTTTTAGTATGGGGTCTGGGACCTCCATGGACCTTGCCATCCGGGCCAGGGGCTACGGGCTGCGTGTGCCGGAGGAGGGGTATACGGTGGAGTAGAGGTATATGGGCAGTGTCCTTCCATGGAACCTACCTGCTGGGTCGGATCGGCGCCGGAGGAGGTACATACAGAGATACCATTTCACTTGAGATCTTCATGCATCATATCATTCATTGTTTGAGGCTCCACCCTTGTTTGTTGTTTGTTGATTGTACGCTCCGGTAGTATGGGATGCCGGAGGGTTGTTTTTCACTTGTTTGTGTTCCTCGGTTGTATGGGCGGCCGGGGGACTGTAGGTAGACTTTTGCTATTTACTTACAGAATTGTTCTCTATTACAGATAAGTATGAGATTGGTATGATTAGTTGAGTTTGATTCATGTCTCTGAGCATGCCTATTATTACTCTTTCTCTCTTCTTCCTACTCTTGAGGTTACCGGTATACCGTCCATTTCGTAAACTTATTTTGTATACACTGTTATTGCAAGGACCCCAGGTGCATTATTTCTTACTTTCACCTGTGCCTATGGTGTGTATATTCTGCTTACTAGCCTCACATGTGGTTCTGTTGATTTCCCTCTGGCTAGTTCCTGTGTACCTTTCGTTGATTTCTGTGACTACTTGCTTCTATTCTGTCTATTACTACGCTTTTATGTTATATGTGCCCAGTTGGCCTATGATACCTACTGGGTACCTTATGCTTCGCATTTGGTGCTCACCCCTACCCCCTGCATCTTTGGGTGCAGATCCTAGCGTGGGCCATCGCCGTTAGATCGCTGTGATTCGTGCTTGGGGATCTGTTGGGGACTATTTCAGGCTGAGGGTGAGCTCTTGGCGATCGGAGCTTAGCTTTAGTTCATCTTTTGCTTCATGTACTCTATTACCATTCAGAGACATCTGTATATATTGTTTTGGATTATTCGCACTCCGTGTATGTAGTTTGGCTCTATACTATGATACCAGGTCTTGGGGTTTGGTTTAGTTTCCGCATATGTATATATTTATATCCCTGTTATCTATTTTATTCGTCTTGTTCCCTTATTTGCTAGATAGTAGCCCATTACTAACTGTTCTGGGCTACGGGGATTGGTTCACCTATCGGGGGTTGTAGGTGCCATCATGACCGAGAAATTGGGTCGTGACATTCCCACATAAAATGATTAGCCTTACATACCTTGATCTTAGAGTTTGAGGAAGAAATCTTGAAGAAAACCTTAAACTTTGAGTCTCTTGTTCCTTAGGGTTCTTCGAAGTTTGGAGAAGAAAGGAGCACAATTTCTTGATGAATTTGGAGAGATAAATGATATAAAAACAATTTAGGTTAATAAAAAAGCATTTTATAAAAAGGGAAATGACAAAAATTCCCTTGGAAATACGTCAAAAGCTAAAAAATTATTTCATCGAACAAGGTTGGGCGCGGGGCGCCAATCAATGCGCCAGCTTCATCGTTCCAAAGTTTTCTATCTGGCGTGGGGCGCCATCATCGTGTCAGATTGGTAGTTGCTTGATAAAGTGCCCATAATGTTTTACTCCAAACTCTAATTGACAAGTGGTCAGTGGCATTGGAAAGAAGACTCAAAGACCTTTAATTTGGTAGGTCATGGTCCATGTAACTCTTCATATAATGGGAGAAATGATCATTTGAAGTTGACCCTTGAATGAACTTATAAAAAACTTAATCGGTAGAGAAACTTTCAACTTAAATTCGTACTAGAGGTTTCTTAAGTCCTTAATTCACATCCATTGCACCTCCCACTCTTAAGAATTAATATTAACACTCATGGCAATGGTTACGGTCTTTAGGTTTGAATTTTTGGTGTGTTACAATATCTCCCCCGTGGGATCATTCGTCCTCGAATGATGGGTAACTCTAAGATGAAAGAATATACCAAACCATTATCAATACCACCATACGCTTAGGCTATAAACATGAGTCAAGATATTGCAACTCAAAGTCAAGATATTTATTAAAGCATACAAGAACACGAATTTTTTTGAGCATGAACACTGTGACTCGGATGACATGGAATGTGTTTAGGGGTTCACAACATAGGTAAGGCTTTCTCTTCTTTCCCCTTGGGACTAATCATGGACTGGGAGAGGAAGTATTAACACACAAAAGCTGGGGTAGAGTAACGTCTCAACTAACAATAAGAGGAAATATGCAAGGTAAAACACGGACATACCCAAGCCCAAATCTCTAAAAGAGAAACTCAATGACACTAAGACTAGTCTTTGCTTAACAACTCACCATCTCCCCCTTAGTTCAAAAGTCAATAACTTAAGTTTGCAAACTAATCTTATAAACTAAACTATTCCCTCCAAAATCAACGGGAGCATCACCATACTTAAAACACTCAATACTAACTATCTATAGATCCCTCAATTTTCTCCTTAGGGGCACTCTCTACAACCACCTTAGCTTCTTCCACACTTCACAATACCAACCCACTAGCTAGCCACACATGGCACTTACCACTCATGACCCCACGTAACCACACATACTCACTATCTTAGCTTTCTTAATCTCTAGACTTAGCCAAGACTTAACATCTTACCTATAGGTTTCATCTAACACATTCACACTTAACAACTTACTTCTCATAAATGCCACATCAACATACATAAATTAAATTCCCAAAATCAATATTTTTTATACCTCAGTGATTATTCACGACTCAATCATATAACCTAACATTTAAATCAAATGGTCGCACAACTTTCTTTCACACACACTACTACTCGTTTGATCATATGTCTAAACTGGCATCATAACTCTATAAATATCAAAGGGTTCTTCCTTCAAGCTACAAAGTGCAGCCTAGTTCTATCCATTCTCAACTACTCTTTACTTCCATTTGGATCCTATATATATGATATATACTATCACATTGACAAGTTCTCAAACACTATAACAAGCAACTCCTCCTCTAAATACTATCATAAAATTTACCCCACACTTACTATAATTCAACCAATACTTAAGGACATATCACCCCATCACTCACACTATTCCTGGGTCACACCACTACTTGCAACTCTAAACACATACTTTCATCCCCCTTAAAAGTTCTTTCTAAAATAAGTCTAGGAGAAAGGTCCGGATACTTATCTTATTCTGGCTCTAATGCACGATTCATAGGAACAAGGGCACAATCTTTTGAATCAATGAACGTAAATGCACTAATGGGCTCCTCTCAAGCCCTTGTGCAACCTCATAACTTTTTGTGGGCTCTATCTGAGAAAATCACCTTGATAGGAGTCTGAGATTTACTGCTTCTACCATCTCGAAGATGAGGCATAGTTGGGGAAATTTGGAGTAACGCACAAATTTGCACAAATTTCTTAAGGGAAAGCTTTATTGCATGACCTAGAGTAAGAAAGAATGAGAAACTTTTCTTAAATTTCCATAGTCTCTCATTTATAAAAGTGGGGCCCTCACAACCATAAATAAGATCCTACTGATACAGCTTCATAGACTCCCTTGGAAAACTTGAACTCTGTGCTCTGATACCAAGTTTGTCATGCATCGAGCCTACACCCTGGACATAACCAATACTCAAAACCATGAATGGCCTAAGAGAACCACTTGGTCTAGCATACAACTAATAAAGCTGAACATTTAATAAAAAATATGGAAGCTAGAAACATGGGCTAACCCTTGTAAACAAGATGAAATAAATTAACTTAAACTTTCATTAACTGAAACAGAAAAAAAAATTATAAATTGATACAACTGACTTGACTTGACTATGTCTATGAAGCCTCTACTATATTCTGAGTACAACTACCTTTATAAAACAAAACAAACTAACAACTAAAATATTGTTAAGTCCTCGGAAATAATAAAAATTCACTCAAGCTGATGGCATAGTGTACTGAAGAGTCTACTCAGGAACTTGCATATCTGAAAGTTGGGGGCTACATCGTCCAATAATGTAGTGCCAAAAAAAGGCATCATTACTTTGAATGTATTGGTATGTAAAGTAGTAAAGTGAAACAGTACTAATATCTAAACTGATAAAACTGAAAAACTGAGATGTGAATAATATAACAAGAGACAGAGTTGAATAACTGAAAAGAAGAATGATTGACCTAAATGCTGAAACTTAAAGTAATATAAGTAAAACTTTCTTAAAATATTTTCTTAAAACTAAAACTTAAAGTGAAAACTGAATAACTGAAGTTTGGACAAAACTTAAAAATAATGCTTCATTAAAACTCTCTTTAAACTAGTGGCCTTGGTCAATCATATATTATCTCAAAATAAGCAAGTTTTTTTTTTGAGAAGTTTCTCTTAACCGACATAAACTATGCGAGCAACATGAGTATACCGTCTTGTCCATGTTGCCAGAATCCAACGACTTGCCCTTGTTGACAGAGACATCATATTCCTTGCTAGGGTATAAGATGAAACATAATCTACGTATCTCAAAGTTGAGCCCCAAAGCTATAAATAATAGAGGAGTCGCCTTAATTGTGGACGATCCTATCCTACAGTGACAACGTAATTTTGAGGAATGTATTTACTAAACCCATACATGTTTAAATCTCTATCTTTGTGAGCCTTGGCCCTAAATCTCTTTAACTTTTCTGAACTTTAACTTTCATGATACATAACTTTTTTTCTTTTCAAGACATGATATTAGCATAAATATTCTTTGCAAACTTTTCATTAACATACACTTTGAAAACTTTAGATCAGATTCCATAAAAATCATGAATAATCTAATAAATCATGAAATAATATTATCAATAACCATAAGAAAATTCGTAAACTTTCCTTAAAAACTCAATTGACATGTATTAGGAATCAAAATAAGAAGAAAACTCCAAACTTATAGAATTCTTACCAAAAATCATAAGAGGTTCAAAGAATATTCAAGAGACCAAGAATTAAACTTAAGGATTTCAACACTTAAAAATTCTAAGATAATATATGGCTTAAACTAAAACAATAGCTTGGTGGTGGGGAGGACAGGGTTCCCACATGAAAAGATTAGCCTTACATACCTTGATCTTAGAGTTTGAGGAAGAAACCTTGAAGAAAACCTTAAACTTTGAGTCTCTTGTTCCTTAGGGTTCTTTGGAGTTTGGAGAAGAAAGGAGGGCATTTCCTTGTTAAATTTGGAGAGGTAAATGATATAGAAATGGTTTAGGTTAATAAAAATAGGTTTATAAAAGGAAAAGGACCAAAATGCCCTTGGAAATATGTCAAAAGCTGAAAAATTATTTCGTCGGACAAGGTCGGGTGCGGGGTGCCAGTCAATGCGCCAGCTTCATCATTCGGAAGTTTTCTATCTGGCATGGGGCACCATCATCGTGCTAAACTGATAGTTGCTTGATAAAATGCCCATAACATTTTATTCTGAACTCGAATTGATGAGTGGTTAGTGGTATTGGAAAGAAAACTCAAAGATCTTTAATTTGGTAGGTCATGGGCCATGTAACTCTTCATATAATGGGAGAAATGATCATTTGAAGTTGACCCTTAAATGAACTTATAGAAAACTTAATCGGTAGAGAAACTTTCAACTTAAATTTGTACTAGCGGTTCCTTAAGACCTTAATTCAAATTCATTGCACCTTTCACTCTTAGCAATTGATATTAACTCTCACAGCGATGGTTTTAGTCTTTAGCTTTAAATTTTTGGGGTGTTACATGGCCACAGGAACAAGCACATTGCAAAAAAAGCTTTCCGACAGGCATTTTCATCCAGAATCTCTTTTGCGTATTTAGAAAGTTTCCAAGGATATTTTGAGTCTGTGCATATATTTTTATACCTAGATTTGTTCCTATTTTGTATATTGTAGTAGAGTACATTGAGATAAGTACACTTTACTTTCTCCTTCTTCTAGAATATTGAAAAACTCCATTGTTGAGCTTGAAAGCTTGGAATTGAAGTTAATTTTCTCATCATGAATGGAATTGAGGAACACACCTATGGGTGTTTAGTATTGATTGGGTACATAATTTCTTCAATATGAGTACATAATTTCTTTTCTAGGGGTGTGTGCTAATGATGGGTGTTTAGTATTGATTGGGTATTGACTATTAGTTCTTAGAATTGATTATAATGTATGGATCTATTGGTTTCTTCAAGTTTTTTAATTCTAAAATTAATGGTTTCAAACATTGATTGAACTCTCAAATTTCACTTTTTCTTGAGTGAAGTGGAATTAGGTAAGTCTTCAATAGTGAGGATTTGAGACTTTAACCTTATTTAATGGCTAGATCTAAAAATAATCTAAGCCTACTCAAGCGTATATTTGGTTGTTTATCATTTTTTGGTTTTGGTGTTCGAGAGAACCAAAAATAGACATACTCTTGGGTTGAGAAACTTTGAGTATAATTAAGACCAAAATCTATCCAAACGATAATTTGTTCTAGGTCTTCTAGTAAATCTCAATGAAAGCTATACCTAATCGAATTGCACACCCCTAGTTTTTCCAATTTTGATATCTAACTAATTGTATTAACGTTGCTAGCTATAACTTGTTCACACACACATCCCTCAATTTTACTTTCATATTTGATATAATATGAATGCTCTTGTGAGTTGATTAATGAAATTTGGCTAAATCTAACTCCAATCCTTGTGAAATTTGATCCCAGCTCTTAGTTGGGTACTTGTTTTGCAAACGATCATTTTCACCTCCTTTATTAGAGAGTATTTTTGGACGTTATCAAAACCCTATATTTATTTGAGAATTAAACTGAAGTCTTAGACATGATGTTGAGGAAGAACAGGGTTCCCACATGAAAGAGTTAGTCTTACATACCTGAGAGACGAAAGGAAATCAAAGAACGTTTCATTGGATCCCTTCTCTAGAGCTTGGAGAGTTGTTCTTGAAACCCTTGGGATTCTTAAGAGAGAAGATAGGGTTTGTACAATGATTTCTGAAAGTCTAATATATTGGGAGGGGTTTTAAGTCAGATTAGGAGGTATTATGAAGGTATTAGGACCAAATGCCCTTAATTAGATGCAGTTGGAAAATAAATTTTCGCCTAAAATGCCTTAAGCGCGCCACGGGGTCCATAGCGCCTCCCAAAAGGCATATCACGGGCCCATAGTGGCAAACTAGAGGCGTGGCATGCCTCTCATAGCTCCTGGGTCTATTTTTTCAACCATTCTGAAGTTCAGTGATTGATGCAGTGCAAAACTCAATGCATAGACCCTCTGGTGCGATGCATCAGTCATTTCTATATACCCAAAACTTTTGTTTAAGTCCCAAAATTCGTCCCAAATTATTTATAATTTATCTAAGGATCATACGACATGGTTTTAAAGCTCAAAAAGGCATATAGGACGACATGAAGATGAAATTTTTTTTAGAGTGTTACAATATATCCCCCTAGGGATCATTCATCTTTGAATGAGGGACATGGCTAGAAGGGAAAATACATAAGATGAACTAAACATAATTCCTCTTGTCTATCTTGAACTAATACTCATCATCATGAAGTGTATCAAGGTACAAGGAGCTTCATGGGACTCCTAATGCGTCGGAATTTAACGGCACTTTCGACGCTTAAAACTAAGGATTTTTGGGAGTTCTTAAGTACATTTTGTTGGATTTGATGTTATTTGTTACATGTACAGGGAAAAGTATTGAAAAGATGAAAATTCGAAAGTGTTGCAGATTTCTGGGCAAAAAGGCATGCCTCACGGGCGTCACACCCACGACGGCGTGAGGGAGAAGGCGTCTGAATAAGGCAGCAGGAGAAGCTAAGGCACTGAAGCTTGATGGGCTGCCACAACTCCCATAGATGACACAATGGGACATGGAAGAGCCCGTCAACATGAGCCAGAGAATATGTGAAGCAGCCAAGTAAAGGGCGTCGGGCATCCACGACAGGAGTGACACCTACGATGCCCCATCGCAGACGCCCTTGGAAACAAGGCAGCGAGGATGTGGAGAAGACAAGTGCAGCCGATGGGCAACCACAATGGGCATCACACCCACGATATCCCATCACAGCTGGCCGTGGTATCAAGGCAGGAGGCCGTGAACCAAGACCTGAAGAGACCCGACAGGCACTAACGACACCCATCGCATCTAACACTCCCCAAAGCTACCCCGTGGATGCAACACGGTGCTTAGTGTCACAAGTGACCCCAAGCTAACCCATGGCATGACACATCTATACAAATTTAGGTTAAGACATGCACTGTGCGGAAGCTAAAATAGTTTTAATATATGAAAGCGGGAAGAACCCAAGAATCTGAATATATAAAGTATATAAAAACATAGTGTTCACTGAAAACTACGCTAACGACTACTGAATCTAGTCTATGTTTGAAAGCCTTCTAACTAAATAGGAGTTTCTGTGACATTCCCCCAGCTAACTCTAAAAAATCTAAGACTATAAATAAATACGGAAGGTATAAGCATGTCTATCATCCTCGAACTACTGAGGACTCACCAACTGAGTTGGTGGATACGGACTGGAAGTCGAACTAAATGTGGTCTGGATGCTAAGTGCCTAAACCTACTTCATAAAATGATGTAGCACAAAAGTATGCATCAGTATGTTGAAAGTACTGAGTATGTCAGATATGTACAAAGCTGGATAATATAGAACTGAACATGAAAATTGATATACTGCAAAATAACTGAAAGCTGAACTGAATGCAATGACCAAGTATAAATCATGAAATAACATGTTGAACTGAATACTGAACATATATACTGGATACATGGTCAATGCTCATGAATTTGACTGTGGGAGACACTACTAACTGACATACCCCAAGTTGAGCTAACTATGGGGCCAACCTGTAACCCTTGATGGAAGGGTGTTAATACCTTGCCAAGGATACGAACAAGTCTGACGTGGATCCACCGCTGATGTCCACAAGGTACAAGGAGTTACAGCCTAGTCTGACAGATGACTCCTCTAAACCTACAGTGGCGCCGTAGTTCTGGGACTTGGGGATTGTTACTAAAGGTCTTAGCCTAAACTGACAGCTAAGCCTTCATCCCCTCGTTTGCTCGGTACTAAGTCTACTCCCACTGAATGTAAGTAATAATGTACTAAAATAAAGGATATCTCAAATACTGGTAAATGACTGAGAATGCAACATACACAGGCTGATGGGTATAGCATTCAATTTCTGAAGCATAAACATATAACTGGTCTGCCTAGCAAGCTAAATTCATGAGAATATTGGAATTGCTACAAGTTAGGGTTTCTGAGCATTATTCATTAAAATGTACTAATTCTCCAAGAAACATATAATTAATACCATAAAAGCTGTAAGAATTGAATTACAATAATTCCCTAAGATTTAGGAACCCTAGGTCTGAAACATTCATGGAGAAAATTGAAGGTTGACGGGAATCTAGGGACCTAATGGGTGAAAGGAACTCACTACTGAAATCCCACATGCCTGGTGAAGAAATCCACGGAGAAATCCTTGGATTTTTGGGGTTGAACTTGATGAAGACCTCTGCTTGTTCTTGGAGGAAAACTGTCGCCTCTTTCTCTTATTTACTTTCTAAGTTTAAAGAATTTAGGAGAATGAATGTTTTAGGTAGTTTTAGGCTACTTAATTAGGCTTAAACAACATAAAACTACGTAGCTTAGCCCTTAAAAGGGAAAGGAAAAGTCTAGAATAACCCTGGGAAAGTTAAAAGAATTTCTGCAGAAAACGCGACTCAGGGATCACGACTCTGGATGACGGACCATACTCCTGGACGACGGACCGTCAACCTGATTCTTGGTCCTGCCTAAGAGTTTTAGGGGTCTCTGGTCTTAGGAACTACGATCAACAGGATGGACCATTCTTCTGAATGATGGTTCATCATGTGACTCGTGGTTCCTGGGATTTACTTAGCCTGGGGATTTACATGACTCAAAGGACGGACAGTTCTTCTGAAATATGGTCCGTAAACGAACTCGTGGTTTCTGGGACTAGAACTGGGGGTCCTCTGATTCAGGGAAACCACGTATGACAGGTCGAGCTGTGGTTCTAAACTACGGTTTGTGGTCCTAACCGTAGTCCCTGGTAGAGTCAATACGGGTGTTGTAGTCAACCTGGTCTTTAGTTCTAAGAAACTCTTCTCACACTCATCTGACCACTAAAATTTGACCTTTTTCTGAGTCAACTTGGTCAATAGGGAAGCTATGGATGAAAATCCTTCAAAAAATCTCCGGTAGTAACTAGCCAAACCCAAGAAACTCCTGATGTTGGTCGGAGAGGTGCGCCTGGGCCAGTGCTTTACGGCCTCAATTTTCTAGAAATCAACACGGATCCCTTCTCTGGATACCACATGACTAAGAAAAGCGATAGACTGTAATTAGAATTCACATTTGTTGAACTTAAAAAATAGCTGGCGATCTTTGAGAGTTTGCAGAACAACCCTCAAATGATTCGCATGCTCCTCCTCATTCTGAGAGTAAACAAGGATATCGTCAATGAAAACAATGACGAACAAGTCCAAATACTGTTTGAACACCCTGTTCATTAAATCCATGAAAGCTGCAGGAGCATTGGTTAGTCCAAAAGTCATAACAACAAATTCGTAGTGACCATACCTAGTCCTGAAGGCTGTCTTCGGGATGTAACTATCTCTGACTCTGAGCTGATGATAGAAAGATCTGACATCTATCTTAGAGAAATAACTAATGCCCTGAAGCTGGTCGAACAAGTCATCAATCCTGGGGATAAGGTATTTGTACTTGATTGTGACTTTGTTCAACTGACGGTAGTCAATGCACATCCTGAGAGAACCGTCTTTCTTACGCACGAACAATACTGGAGAACCCCATGGAGAGATGATGGGTCTGATGAAGCCCTTATCTAAAATGTCTTTCAGCTGTTCTTTCAATTCTTTAAGCTCAGCTGGAGCCATTCTGTAATGAGGAATCAAAATAGGTTGGGTATCTGGAAGGAGATCTATTCCAAAGTCGATTTCCCTTTCGGGAGGAACTCCGGGAAGATCTTCAAGGAACACTTCTGGAAACTTATTTACTACTGGGACTGACTCAAGAGTTGGGGTATCAGAGTTTGAATCCTTAACCCGCACAAGATGATAGATATATCCCTTGGAAATCATCTTTCTAGCCTTAAGGTAGGAGATGAAACGACCTATAGGCACTGAGTTTCTACCCTTCCACTCTAGGACTGGCTCGTTAGGAAACTAAAACCGAACGATCCTAGTTCTACAATAAACTGAGGCATAACAGGAATGTAACCAATCCATTCCTAGAATGATATCAAAGTCTACTATTTCTAACTCTACAAGATCTGCTGAGGTAACTTTCTGGGAAACTGTGACTGGGAAATTTATGTATACCCGTCTAGCTATAACTGGGTCACCAATTGGAGTAGAGACTGAGAAAGGTTCTGGGAGAGTTTCTGGACTGACACCAAAATTTACTTCTATATATGGAGTTATAAAGGAAAGTGTAGCCTCCGGATCTAACAATACATAAATATTAGTATTAAATACTTGCAACGTACCCGTGAATACATCAGGAGAATCCTCATGGTCCTGTTGAGCCTAAAGAGCATATAACCTGTTCTAGTGCTGACCACCACCTGTTCCAGATGAGGCACCCTGCTGAGTAGGGTGAACTGCTGGGGCTGCTGTAGAACCAGTCTAAGTCTGTGGGCGAACATCCTTACCCTTCTGAGAAACTATGGGATAATCCCTCATCATGTGTCCTGGCTTACCACACCCAAAGCAATTTTCGCTGCCTGCTATTCACTCACCTTGGTGGTTCCTACCACACTTCTTACATACAGGATTAGTGCGCCCACTAGTAACTGTACCTTGGGACTTGGACCCAGACGCTCTATCCTGCCTATCCTTTTTTAACTTAGGCAATGGGGCACAGACAGTAGATGGAGCTGGATTAAAATTCTGCTGGCGATATTTAGAGTGGTTGTCACCCTCTGACCTCTGCTGAAAGTGGCTGTAATCACCTGTCCTAGCCCTCTTAGTATCACCTTCCCTTTCCTTGATATTTTCCTCCTCAATCTGCTGAGCATAAGTAACCAACCAAGAGAAATCCATTTCCTTAATGAGCATCGTGGTCTTGCATTCCTTGACCACATTATCAGACACAACAGGCATGAATTTGCTCATACGAGCTCTAGAGTCAGCTACTATAGTCGGGGCATACTTGGATAGCTAAGTGAACTTCAGAGCATAGTCCTTTACGCTCATGTCATTCTACTTCAGGTTGATGAACTCCTGAACCTTGGCTTCCCTGAGCTCTAGTGGGAAGAACCGGTCCAGAAAATCAGTCTTCAAAAGATCTCAAGTCAGTGGTCCTGCATAGGCACAACGAGATTCCTTCCACTGCTGGTACTAAGTATAAGCCACCCCTTTCAGCTGATAGGCAGCCAAGTTTGCACTCTCTACTGGAGTGACACCCATAATTCTTGTCACTTTCTGAATATCCTCTAAGAACTCTTAGGGATCCTCTTCTTACTTGGACCCATGAAACTCTGGAGGGTTCATCCGAGTGAAGTCCCAGATTCTGGCTGCAGCAGCATTAACTTGAGGAAAAGATAGCGCCATAGCCTGCTGATTGACTTGGGCAGTCATGGCCTGACCAAGTACTTGAAAAGCAACCCTGAATTCAGCATGCGTAACCTGCTCGTTCAATGGGTCTGCTAGAGCTGCTGGCTGATTTCTAGCGTTAGCTCTTCTGGGAGGCATTTTTCTAAAATGCGAAGAGCATGAATTAGAATAGAGGAAGATTAAATAGATATCATACTCTATAGCTTGAGCTGGAAAAGAAAGAAGGGAAGTTATTCCTAATGATGTCTCATAGTTTCTCCTCCATAAGTGTGGTGCGCTTTACACCTATGAGGAAAACTCTACTTGATGTGGCTTTCGGATATCCTAGGACAATTAAACCTTATGCTCTGATACCAAGTTTGTCACGCCCCAAAGCTACCCTCTAGATCAATGCGGTGCTTAGTGTCACAAGTGACCCCAAGCTAACCCATGGCATGGCACATCTATATAAATTCAGGTTAAGACATGCACTGTGCAGAAGCTAAAACAGTTTTAATATATGAAAGCGGGAAAAATCCAAGAATCTAATATATAAAGTATATAAAAACATAGTGTTGACTGAAAACCAAACTAACGACTACTGAATCTAGTCTATGTCTGAAAGCCTTCTAGCTGAATAGGAGTTATTGGTACATGCCCCCAGCTAACTCTAATAAATCTGAGACTGTAAATAGATGTGGAAGGTATAAGCATATCTATCATCCTCAAACTACTGAGAACTCACCAATTGAGCTGCTGGATATGGACTGGAAGTAGAACTAAATACGGTATGGATGTTGAGTGCCTGAACCTACATCATAAAATGATATAGCACAAAAGTATGCGTCAGTACGTTGAATGTACTGAGCATGCTGGATATGTACAAATATGGATAATATAGAACTGAACATGAAAATAGATATACTGCAACATAACTAAAAGCTTAACTAAATGCAATGACCAAGTATAAATCATGAAATAACATGGTGAACTGAATACTGAACATATATACTGGATACACGGTCAATGCACATGAATCTGACTGTGGAAGACACTACTAACCGACATACCCTAAGTTGAGCTAACTATGGGGCTAACTTGTAACCCTAGATTGATAGGTGTTCATACCTTGCCAATGATACGAACAAGTCTGACATTGATCCACTATTGATGTCCACAAAGAACAAGGAGTTACAGCCTAGTCTGATAGATGACTCCTCTAAACCTACGGTGGTGCCATAGTTTTGGGACTTAAGGACTGTTACTAAAGGTCTTAGCCTAAACTGAAAGCTAAGCCTTCATCCCCTCGTCTGCTCAGTACTAAGTCTACTCCCACTGAATGTAAGTAATAATGAACTGAAATAAAGGATAGCTCAAATACTAGTAAATGACTGAGAATGCAACATACACAGGCTGAAGGGTATAGCATTCAATTTCTGAAGCATAAACATATAACTGATCTGCCTAGCAACCTAAATTCATGAGAATATTGGAATTTCTACAAGTTAGGGTTTTTGAGCATTATTCATGAAACTGTACTAATTCTCCAAGAAACATATAATCAATATAATAAAAGCTGTAGGAATTGAATTACAATAATTCCCTAAGATTTAGGAAGCCTAGGTCTGAAACATTCATGGAGAAAACTGAAGGCTGATTGGAATCTAGGGACCTAATGGGTGAAAGGAACCCACTAGTGAAATCCCACATACCCGGTGAAGAAATCCACGGAGAAGTCCTTGGATTTTTGGGGGTGAACTTGATGAAGACCTCTGCTTGTTCTTGGAGGAAAACTGTCGCCTCTTTCTCTTATTTTCTTTCTAAGTTTAAAGAATTTAGGGGAATGAATGTTTTAGGTAGTTTTAGGCTACTTACTTAGGCTTAAACAACATAAAACTACGTAGCTTAGGCCTTAAAAGGGAAAGGAAAAGTCCAGAATACCCCTGGGAAAGTTAAAAGAATTTCTACAGAAAATGCGACTCAGGGATCACGACTCCAGATGACAGACCATACTCCTGGATGACGGACCGTCAACCTGAGTCGTGGTCCTGCCTAAGAGTTTTAGGGGTCTCTGGTCTCAGTAACTATGACTCAACAGGATGGACCATTCTTCTGAATGAAGGTTCATCATGTGACTCGTGGTTCTTGGGATTTGACTTAGCCTGGGGATTTCCATGAGTCAAAGGATGGACCGTTCTTCTGAAGTACGGTCTATAAACGAACTCGTGGTTTCTGGGACTAGAACTGGGGGTCCTTTGATTCAGGGAAACCATGTGTGACAAGTCGAGCCATGGTTCTAAACTATGGTATGTGGTCCTAACCATAGTCCCTGGGACATGTACTGGAGAGTTACTGGAACTTGAACTACAGTTCAAGATGACGGTTCATAGTTCCAAACTACGGTCCGTACTCTAGAACCGTGGTTCCTGGAAACTTAAATTTTCTGAATTTTTTTTTATTCTCTACTGGTTTTTTGAGCTTAGTCTGGGCTTGGAAGTTCTGGGGTGTTACAGCATCCACGATGGACCATGAGGCATCCCATTGGCAGCAACCTCTAGCTTTCCTAGAATAGTTAGGATTTGGTCTTTTTGTCTATAAATACTTCCTCTTAGGTTTTATTTTCGGTTGTTACTCATTATTTCTGGACAATCACGACATTGTTATGTTTGGTTTGATTTTATACATAAGTTCTTAAGATTAACGATTGTTCTTGATTGATTGAAGTGTTCTTGAGATTTCCTTCAAGATTTTGGATTTCTTTACTTCTTCTTGTAAGTATCTACTGATGATTGTTCCAACAACCATTAATTGTTTACTTATGAACATGAGTAGCTAAATCTACAACTAGGGTTGTGGGAACCATGAAGGATTAGCGAAGTAGGCAAAGTACTTGGTAATTCTAGGGAGATGTTTATACATGTATTGTTCTTCCCTTCATTTTGATTGCTTTTAAATGGTGCGCAACATTAGAACTCGCCTTATCCTTACTTGTCATACCAAGGAGGTAATGGATGGGAAAAGGGTTGTTCAACGACGGAGATTTAAGGCTATCAACCCTCATCTAATAGCTTGACCTTGTCCGGGAATAGCTAATCTGGGATTCAGGGTAAGGGTTAGTAAATCATACACCCACGATCGGACCAAGAATTTAGGTGAACCTAACTTACCGATTCTGCATGCTAAGCACCTAGCTAGTTTACTAAGTACAAACGCCTTACTGAGTTATGATCTCATGGGGAACACTACTCTAGTCACTTCTCTTATTGATAACAACTTTTGAAAATGTTAACTATTACTTGCTACTAATCTAAGTTACTATTAATCTTGTTACTTAAAACCCCCTTTCGAGAGAAATAAACGGCTAATAGCGCGAGTAAACACTCATCAACCATAGTCCTATCATATTCCCTGTGGGAGCGACCCCAACCTTTGTTGGGTTCTATATTTGAACAGTGACCGCTTACGCTTCTAAAAAGAGGTGTAATTTGGGTGCATCAAATTTTGGCGCCATTGTCGGGGAATACAGTTTAGGATTAAGAGAGATTGTGTTTCTTTCACTATTAGTCCTTATTTCTTGATTTTACTTTTTCTGTTGTTTTTGCATTGTTATGTAGGTTGCACACTTGTGCATGCCCAGTATAAGGAGTCAAGGAAATCCCTTGATCCCATACGATCCTGAACTCCTTAGAACTTTGAGAAACATGGCTAAAGAGGGAGAGCATGAGACACCAGAGTAGATCACTGCTCGATTGTTGGCAGAAAAAAATCAAAGGAAAAAGGAAAGAGAGGATGCCTTTGTTGCTGAAGATGTGAAAATTATAGAAGAACTCACAGCTCGAAATATGGTAGCTGAGAAAGCAAGGAAAGCTCGACAACAGGTTGCCCATCAAGTTGAACTCGATGCACATTTGCGAGAGACGAGGTAGCAGCTACATGGAATTTGCTGCATAATAGAGGCTGACAGATACAGCAGCCAAGGCATGCCCCTCGCTACTATGATGATGATGATGAGGTGGTGGAAGAATTGGGCATTACTGTACCTATAGTGTTGCGACCACTGACTGAAGGAACAAAGTTTGTCATTACCAGCACCATGATCCAATTGCTGAACCTGAAGGGTTTATATGCTGGGAAGCCTACGGAAGATGAAAATCTACATGTGAAAAAATTTGTGGGGATTTGCAAAACTTGTAATCTACTAGGAGTGGGGAAAGATGTTATTAGACTGAGACTATTTCCATTCTCATTGACTGGAGAGGCAACTGTGTGGCTCTCAAAATTGCCTGATAATTCGTTATACACATGGCACGAGTTGAAAAGTCAGTTTTTGGAGAGGTTCTTTCCTCCATCAAGAATGTTGTAGCTGAAGCAAGAGGTCTACAATTTCAAGCAGCTACCTACAGAGGCATTATATGAGACATAGTTGAGGTTCAATAAGAAGTTGAAATAAGTTTCGAAACATGGAATCCCTTCACGGTATCTGATGGAGATCTTCTACAAAGCATTAAATGCCAACACAAAAGCAGTAGCCAACATAGTAACTGGTGGAGCATTCATGGAGAATTCGTATATTGAAGCTTCTGAGATGCTCAATAGGATTACTAAGACCAATAGAGCATGGCATACTATAGAGGTTGAGAGTCCAGCAGGTACATATACAGTTGGTAAGTCCATTGATTCTCAAGAATTACAGGAGCTCAAGCAAGAAGTTGATGATATAAAGGTGAGCATTGGGTTGATTGCAAAGAAAATCCTAGATGAGGGAGTAGAGAAGGTGAAAGCCATCGGCTCATAAGGGAAAGAACCAAGGCCAGACGAATACTCAGATGATGAAAAGGTCAGTTATGTGAATGATCAAGGAATGGGTTCTTGGGCCTCTGGCCAAGGAAACAAGGTCGTAATAGAGATAGAGATGACAACTACAATTAGTCCAGCTATAGAGATAGGAGAAGAGCTAAAGATAGGGAGGGTGACTAGTATAAAAAGGATGGATATAAGAACGATAGAAGTGGTTTGTATGTCCCTCCTGGAAATTGTGAAGATAGACCTGAGCAACCCTCTATGAGAGAACTTATTCATAAGGTATTGCAGAAAGATGATTCTACAGATACCAACCTAAAAGAGATGTGAGCTGATCTTTCAGGGATGAGTCGGAAAGTGGAGGCTCATTTTGTTTCCATAGAGAAACTTGAAACTCAGATGCACCAGATGTCTACTAGCATAAATCTACGTCAAAAGGGTACTCTCCGAAGTGACACCATCCAGAATCTAAAGAATGATCGACAGGTTATGGAGGTGACTACCCAGAGTGGGAAACAGACAGTTGATCCTCCCTTGCCTATAGTTTTTGATGAACCGACTAAATCTGATAAAGATGATGCTGAGGTTGTAGTTGATTTTGAAGAGAAATACAGCGGTGAAGGCCAAAGTGAGAAAAAGTCTTCTGAGACTAAAGCAAAGAATAAAGAGGTTGCACTGGTCTTGAAACCCATGCCATTACCTCATCTACCTTACCCACAGAGATTGAATAAAAAGGCTGAGGATGGTAAGTTTCACAAGTTCATGTCCATGCCAAAATAACTCTTAGTCAATATTTCTCTAGTTAAAGCATTGGAGTAGATGTCTGGGTATGCTAAATTCATAAAGGATCTAGTGACTAGAAAAAGAACTGTGAGCTTTGAGCTAGTAGATAATTTTACACCATTATAGTACAATAGCCTCCAATTCGTTGGTGCAGAAGAAGGAAGATCTGGGAGATTTTACTATTCCTTACATGATTGGAGCGTTCTACTTTGCTAAGGCATTATGTGATTTGGGTGCTAGTATTAATCTGATGCCACTAGTAGTGCTTAATCAGTTAGGCTTGGGAGCCCCCAAATTGACTATAATGCGGCTTCTTATGGAAGATTGCACAGTGAAAAAGCCTGTAGGGATTCTCTATGATGTGCTTGTGAAAGTTGATACTTTCATCTTCTCTGTGGACTTTATGATTCTTGACTGCGAGGTGCATTTTGAGGTTCTTATCATCTTAGGACAACCATTTCTTACTACCGAATATGCGTTGGTTGATTTAGAGACTGGTAGATGAAGTTCAGAGTAAATGATGAGGTAGTTACTTTTAATGTCTGCCAGTCTGTGAAGCATCATGATGACATGCAAGTGGTTTCTATTATTGATATGGTTGATGAGGATCAGCTAATTGTGCATGTTGAGGACAAACTTGGTGTTGAGGCATTAGCAACTGTGATTATGAATTTTGATAGAGATGACATTAAAGAGTATGATGATATGGTTAAAGCACTTGAAGGTATGGGGTCTCATACCTACGCTCCGAAAAAGCTTGATCTGATCTGAAGAATAGACAAACACCGCCTGCTAGACCATCTATGAGGAGCCTCCAGTCTTGGAGCTAAAAGCGTTTTTGCCTCATCTTCGATATGTGTTCCTAGGAGCTAATGAGACCTTGCCAGTTATTATTGCTGCAGACTTAGGAGAAAGGCAAGTTGAAGCTCTAGTTTTGGTGTTAGGAAAATTCAAAAGAGCCATTGGTTGGTCCATTGCCGACATCATTGGAATTCTGCCTGGACTCTTCACTCATAAAATTCAGCTAGCCCCAGATTTCATTTCGAGTATTGAGCATCAGTGTAGGTTAAATCAACCTATGCAAGAGTTCATCAAGAAGGAAATTATCAAGTGGCTGGATGCAGGTATGGTTTACCCTATTGCAGACAGCAAGTGGGTGAGCCCTGTTCAATGTGTGCCGAAGAAGGGTGGGATTACTATAGTACCAAATGCGAAGAATGAGTTGATCCCAATGAGGCAAGTTATAGGCTGGTGTATATGTATGGATTATAGGAAGCTGAACGCTTGTATTGAAAAGGATCATTTTCCTATGTCGTTCATGGATCAGATGTTAGACCATTTTGCTGGCAGAGAATGGTATTATTTTCTTGATGGTTATTCGGGCTACAATCAGGTTTCAATTGCGCCTGAAGACCAAGAGAAGACCACTTTCACTTATCCGTATGGGACATTTGCATTTAAGAGGATGCCTTTTAGTCTATGCAATGCACCAGCGACTTATCAGCGTTGCATGTTGTCTATCTTCTCTGACATGGTAGAGGACACTATTGAGGTGTTCATGGATGACTTTTCAATGGTGAGTGATTCTTTTGAAGACTTTTTGGCTCATCTCAGTTGTGCACTAAAGTGGTGTGAAGAATGCAACTTAGTACTTAATTGGGAAAAATGTCACTTCATGGTGAAAGAGGGTATAGTGCTTGGCCATCGGATCTCCAAGAAGGGTATTGAGGTTGACAAAGTGAAGATTAAGGTGATTGAAAAATTGCCTCCACCAGTTTCTGTGAAGGGGATTCGAAGCTTTTTGGGGCATTCTGGTTTCTTTAGGAGGTTTATCAAGGACTTCTCCAAAATTGCTAATCCATTGTGCAAATTATTGGAGAAGGAGGTAAAGTTTGTGTTTGATAAAGCATGTCTAAAGGCATTCGAGTGTCTTAAAGAAAAGTTGGTCTCTGCTCCCATCATTATTTCTCCTAATTGGTCTCAACCTTTTGAGGTTATGTGAGATGCTAGTGGAGTGGCGCTAGGAGCAGTCCTAGGCCAAAGGCGCGAAAAGATTCTTCACCCTATATACTAAACTAGAAAAGCACTTAACTCAGCTCAAAAGAATTATATTGTAATTGAACAAGAGCTGCTTGTTGTGTTCTTTGTGTTTGAGAAGTTTAGATCCTATTTGCTTGGCACTAAGTTGGTGGTGCACACTGACCATGCAGCTCTTCGCTACCTCATAGCGAAGAAGGATGCAAAGTCGAGACTGGTTAGATGGGTGTTGTTGCCGCAAGAGTTTGATTTTGAGGTCAAGGACGGGAAAGGCACAGAGAATCCAGTAGCAGATCACTTGTCTAGATTGGAGGAAGAAGTTATGCTAAAGCTTTATAATGCACAGGAGATTGATGATTGGTTCCCAGACGAGCAAGTGTTAGCTGCTTCTCAAGACCTGATTCCATGGTTTGCAGATTTTGCCAACTATTTGGCAAATGACTTGGTGCCTCCTGATATGTCTGTTCACCAAAGAAGAAAGTTCATGTCTGATGCCAAGAAATACTTCTGGGAGGAGCCATTCTTATTTCGTGTGTATGCTGATACTATGATCCATAGATGTGTGCCAGAAGCTTAGATGATGGAGATTCTAGAGGCTTGCCATTCATCCCATGTTGGGGGACATCATAGTGGTATCCGGACTGCACTAAGATCTTTGAGTGCGGCTAGTATTGGTCGACCATTCACAAAGACATCCATGATTTTGCTAAAGCTTGCAGCAGATGTCAAAGAGATGAAGATATATCAAGGAGGCATGAGCTTCCTCTTAATCCTATCCTTGTGATTGAGCTGTTCGACATTTGGGGTATTGACTTCATGGGTCTGTATGTGTTGAATAATAGAAACTGGTACATATTGGTAGTTGTTGACTATGTATCAAAATGGGTGGAGGCGGTTACGCTTCCCGGTAATGAGGGTAAGTGTGTCACAGCGTTCTTGAAAAAGAACATCTTCTCCAGATTCGGTACACCAAGGACAATCATTAGTGATAGAGGAAAGCACATTTGCAACAAGCTATTTCGGGCTTTACTACAGAAATAGGGAATGAAGCACAATGTTTCAACCCCCTATAATCCCTAGACTAGTAGGCAAGTGGAAGTCTCCAACCGCAAAATAAAGTCAATCCTGTCCAAGACGATCAATGCCAACAGAAAGGATTGGTCATGGAAGTTAGATGATGCTTCGTGAGAATACTGGACTGCATTCAAGACCCCAATAGGTATGTCACCATATCAGCTTGTGTTTGGTAAGGTGTGCCATCTTTCGGTTGAGTTAGAGCATAAGGCCATGTGGTCGTTGAAGAAGCTGAACTTAGATTGGTCTGAGGCATCATTGCAGCAGCTTGGGCAATTGAATGAGTTGGATGAGTTCCATCTAAATGCATATGAGAGTTTAGCCTTATATAAGGAGAGGATGAAATTGTATCATGACCGGAAGATAGAAAAGAAAAACTTCCAGCCGGGTGACTTGGTCCTGCTTTTCAATTCTAGACTTTGCTTGTTTCCTGGCAAGTTGAAGTCCAAGTGGATTGGACCATTCAAGGAGGCACAAGTGTTTCCTCACGGGGCCGTTGAACTTGAGAATCATGGAAAAAGATTCAAGGCTAATGTACAGAGGATTAAAGCTTATTTTGGCACACAAAGGAGCTCAAAACAATTAAAGCCTGGAGCCTTGATGAATTTATCCCACCCGAGGAGCTTGATGAAGTCTGAGTAATCAAGCAACCTGTGTCGTGCTGTGACATTAAATCAAGCGCTGCATGGGAGGCAACCCATAGATTTTTATTTTTTTTTTCTTTTTTTTTTTGCTTTTGTAAAGTGTTTTGGTGAAGTCTGAGTAGCCAAAACACTCGTGTCGTGCCGTGATGTTAAACTAGGCGCTGCATGGGAGGCAACCCATGGACTAATGTGTGTTGAATTTGTAGGAAGTGGGGTGATGAAAACAAAATTGCAAGAACTACAGGAAAAAAAGGGTCCCACGGGCTCTGTGATGGGCCGTCGTAGATGCCACGCCCGTGGGACTAAGGCATCCAAGCTAAAAAAATGCTAAGTGTTGAAATTATATGGTCTGCCTTATTAATATTCCCCACATAACGGGCCGTCATAGCTCCGATGGGCGTGGGGAATGGGCGTGATGCCACGAACAAAGACAAGGAGCCACTGGCTCATTCCCATGTCCCACATGACGGGAAGTCTTATCCCTAACGGGCATGGCAGGACAGCTTCAGATGTCCAGGTAAGTTAGGTTGCACAAAAGGCCGTTGCATGCCCGATGGGCATCGCATATCCCATCATCTGGGTCGATCAAAGAGGGTCAACAGGTTTTAATTCA
The DNA here is from genome assembly GCA_003996215.1 of Jaltomata sinuosa. NCBI lineage: Eukaryota > Viridiplantae > Streptophyta > Magnoliopsida > Solanales > Solanaceae > Jaltomata > Jaltomata sinuosa. Next base: position 45,908 of record QJPP01004709.1, read on the forward strand.
CTTTTAATTTTTGACCCGACCTGACTCGCAATCCCTTTCCCCTTATTCCCCGCGTCTATTAAGCTTTGACCTCAATCAAACTGAGGTCAATCACTCTCTTCCCCGTTACTCTCCCCCTCTACAAATAATCAAATCCCCAAAACATCTCCACCTACGATCCTCTCCACTCCAAATCACTCCCCTCACATCCCATATAATCTTCTCACTCATTAGCATCATCTAGCAAGTTCAATACATCAACCAAGACTCAAGTTTTCTTCAAATTTTGTGCAATACCAAGAGTAAGTTCACTTTCTCATGGTTTTTAAATTGTAGCTTGGCATGTTATTGTCTACGGGTTTGTAATGAAGCAACTAGATTGTTGGTATAGCAATGAAAGTCACAAACCCTAGACTTGCACTATGCTTCTGTATGTGATTGTGTGGATGAAGTTAATATGAAAATTAGGGTTGTGCGTTTGGTCTGGGTTATGGGTTGATGATGATACTTGTTAATGTTTTATATTTATTATTTGGGTAAGGAGAAAAGTGTGCTAAAAAGATGAATTGAGGGAGAGAAATATTGTTGTATGCCTGACTTGATCCCATGGGCCGTCTGAGGCATGACGGGCGATGCTCAGGGTATTAGACATGGTTCAAGGCTTGAAAAAGCTTTTGGCCAGATCCGACGCCTGACCCGATGGGATGTCGCTCCTTCCACTCCCATGGCAGAAACCCGTGGGAGGACAGCTTGTCCTTAAAATACCCACTATCAAGATATGATGCCCTGTCCTACGGGATGTCAGACCTCCCACGCCCGTGGCACAGGGTCGTGGGAAGAAAATTTCACCTGCATAATTCACTGGATTATTCTGATGCCCTGTACCACAGTGATGTAAAGCCTTTGGGCATGGGCTTGGTAAGGGGAGCAAAAGAAAAGGTGAGAGGCATTCAGACCAAGTTTCTAGCAGCCCAAAGCAGGCAGAAGGAATATACGGATCGCAAGGTAAGGGACATGGATTTTCATATTAATGAACAAGTACTATTGAAGGTGTCACCAATGAAGGGATTTATGCATTTCAGTAAGAAGGGCAAGCTAAGCCCTTGATTCATCGGACCGTTCGTAGTTCTTGAGATTGTAGGGCCTGTGGCTTACAGGTTAGCACTATCGCCCAGCTTGTCGGGTGTCCATCCGGTATTTCATGTATCCATACTAAAGCGATACTATGGGAATGGGTACTATATCATCAAGTGGGATGAAGTGTTAATTGATAATGATCTTTGCTATGAAGAGGAGCCGGTTATGATTCTTGATCAGGATGTCTAAAAATTGAGGACAAAGGTGATCAGTATGGTAAAGGTTTAATGGAAGCATCATCCGGTTGAGGAAGCCACTTGGGAAACCGAGAAGGACATGCGGGACAAGTACCCTTACTTGTTTGAGGATTCAGGTACTACACTTTCCTTTCTTCATTTTTGTAACTTCGGGTTGGATCGTTCAGGGATGAATGATAGGTAAATTGGTATCTATTATAACAACCGAGTTCATCGTTATGGGTAAACCTTTCGTGCCAAGTTTCAAGTCAGAAAACTTCCGGGTTTGGGAGTTGAAAATGCTGGGCTAGGCTAGTCTCGGTCAGTTTTAGAGCAAGGTATGGTCTAGGGCAATTTGGGTAAGAATCGGGCAATGTGACTTGATTCGATCTAGTTTTCCATTTAGCTAGGACATAAAGGAGTCTGGGGGACTTTTTGAAATTAAATTCGGGTAAGTAGAACTTCCAGTATCGAGGTTGACGTGAAGGGGTTATTCTGAAATATCAGAAAAATGAGTGTGTTGTAAAATGGACCCTTTTGAGAGGACTTATAACTTTTTGTCCCGTGTCAACTGCCCTAGTGATTGACACACCGCCATAGCGACCTCCGCTATAGTGGAGAAAATACCACTATAGCGGAAGTCAATATCGATCAGCCTCCGCCATAGCGGTCAACTCTGCTACGGTGGTACCATTATAGCGGAATGGACTGCCATAGTAGAGCATGATGGGATTTAATGCAGAAACTTCCCCAAATTAGTCAGTTTTCAACAAGGACATTTTGGGAGAAGGGCAAGGCGATTTTGGGTGAGTTTCCTCTGTTTTCTATTGTTTTTCGTCCCAAAGGTAAGGATTCTACTCCCCAAACTCCGTGCTATCTTTCCTATGCTTTATAATTACTAAGGGTGGACTTGGGGGAAGGTTTGGAATGACCTGGGAATGGAAGCATCCGGGGAAAAAGGGAATTCTAGAGTGCTAGAGTTCTTGGGTCTTGATTATTGATGATGGGTGATGATCACTTAGCCATAATTCTCTAAAGCTATCCGTAAAAATGATGAATTTAAGTGAATTAATGGTGGAAAAGCCCGAGAATAGGTGGAATAATCATAGGTTGGCCTGGAAATTGAGATTTTGTATAATCTGGGTACTTTTGGGTCAGTAATTGATTACAGTTCTTGCATATTTATTTTTAGACCAAGAACCGGCAAGAACTTCAGGAAACGGGAAAGCTCCGGTTGAGTAGCGCTTGGAATATTTTGAGTTAGGTTATGGTTGTTGATTTCTAATATACATTATGTGTTCACGTACTATTTCGTAGTAGTGTATGAGTTGCATGTTTAGGGAATATTTGTGAATGTCTTGTTGTCCGACAGTCAGTCTTGTGAAATGAACTTCCTTTGTTTGCTTGTGGGTTTTACAAGTATGTGTGTTCATTGATTGTGATTGTTTGGACTTGTTTGACATTCGGTTGGCTCGGATACCACGCCTGATACTGGAATTACTAACGGTTGGCTCGGGTACCACGCCTGGTACGGGTATACTAACGGTGGCTCGGGTACCACTCCTGGTACGAGAAATTCATAATGGTTGGCTCGGGTACCACGCCTGGTACGGGTTTATTTCATTGTATTGTTGTTGCTTTCGATGGTTCCATGAGTGGACCGGGTTGTATTTCTGAATTGTGAATTCTGCATGAGGTCCTTGAGAGGCCGGGTTATTATATTGATTGTGAGTGGGTCTTGGTGTAAATCGGGATTGCATGTCTAACACTTAGGTGATATTAGGGGGATCCTTGGTGGGTCCGATTAATGTTTTAAAAAGGTATATGTTATTTTTTTAGGTGTGGTCAAGGATTGTTATCTGGTTCATGTATTAATAAGATAAAAGTGGGATTTAATATTTGGCTATTTGTTGACTGTTACATGTTTCTGTACCTTACTATGTTATGGTTTACTGTTCATATTTTGTTTATTGGAGTTGGCCGATGATCCTACCAATACATGATGTTTGTGTACTGATTCTGCAGTTGCTTATCTTTTTGTGAGTACAGGCAATCTTCCGGTGGCTGACGCGCGACCTCACCTTTAGTCCCAGCGCTTTCAGACATCAAGGGTGAGCTTCTTCGATCGAGCTACCTTGATTTATTTCAGTTTAGTTATAGCCCACTTGTTTTGGACTTAAACCCTTGCTTATTTGGGGTTGCATCCCCGTATTTTCTAGACAATTTAATAGAATATTTTGGTACAATGACTTTCGGGTTCTAGGGAGGATGTTTCCTCAGTTTTATGAAATAATATTTGAGATTTTATTGCCAGTTTATTTTATGCTTTTGTTTTAAGTTGCTAGGGTGATTAAGTGTTGGGTCGGAATTGGTCTGCTCACCCGAGGGTATTGGGTGGGTGCCACTCATGGCGGTCTGAGTCGTGACACTTATGTTGATTAATGGCTTGAGACTTGGAATTATTGACCTGTATAGAGTGTTTTGAGATGTTGCATGCACCATTCATTACTTGAGGAGTTAAATGATATGATGGAAAAAGAAAGTGTGGTCTACGGGCATGATTGAGAAGCTTTATTGATATTGAGGCTTGTGTCCTATGACTAAAATTGAGAAATACATGTATCTATATATGTTGCATTTGCATTCATCTTATTATCATATTTATACATACATATTCATACTCATGGATATTGATACAAAATATGGAAAGGAAACTCTCTTTTTATTAAAAGAAAATATTGATTTTGGCCCTGATTCGAGTACGTATATTGAATTTGAGAGAGATGATATTAAGAGAGGTGATATTGACAGAGATGATGTCACTTGCAAGAAAAGGTTCTAGGCGAGGAATATATGGACTTCGCGAGTCTCCCATGGGTCCCACCTCATAGTATGCCACTGTGGAGGGGTGCATATTGCTAGGCATTGACCATTGCATTTCATCATATAGCATTATATTGCATCATTCATATTGTCCTTTTTATGCCTTGATGTGCTCTTTATTGACTGTATTATTGAACTGCTGGGACTTTTCTATTTACAGGGTTATTTTTAGCAATCTTTATTCGATATAGTAACTACTTAAGCTCGGTCGGACTATGATGCCTATTGAGTACTAGTGGTTTGTACTCACCCTATATTTTCTGAATCTTTTATGATACAAATCCTAGTACTAGTCGATCACTAGCGCTGATTTGGATTCGTTCAAGGTCTATCTTGTTCAGATTCGTGGCTCACTCCAGCCTCCGGAGTTTTTGCCAGTTTCCTTCTCTATCTTCATTTATTATTTTCTTATGTTCAAATAGTGATGTATCGTATTTTGTTAGACTTCTTTCCTTGTATTAAAAGTTCTTATGCGCATGACACTAAGTCTTCGGGGATTTTGTAGAGTTTATGCGTGTTTCTAATAATATTAGAGTGGAAGTTGACTTGGGCACTATCTGATGTTCCTTTTTACTTTGTTTTCTACTCTTATTATTGTTACTGTTGTGTTTTTAGAGTTGGCTTACCTACCAAGGTTGGATTAGGTAGATGACATTACAACCCCAAAATCTGGATCATAACACTGATATAGAATGCAGGTTTGAAAAATATGTGTACATAATCCTCTAAAAGTGATAGTCTGATAAAAACACACGTATACCTTAGAAGCCCGATGTTGCATTCTCTCTTAAGTTTGCACTGCGTAGGAATTAGTTTGCGCAAACTTTCAACTATGTCATACTGTAAGTTCTCATGTAATATCATCTGATCGTTCTCTTCCTCCTCCCAGAAAACTTTCAACTATGTCATACACTCATACTGTAAGTTCATGTAATAAGGCGGTGGCTGCATGGGAACCAAGTTTGGTGTTGGTTTGAGGGTTCCTGTGTATGTAGATGTAGTATTAAGCAAGGGTGGCGGCTGGAAAACCTCCAAAGGAGATTGTGCATCGGCCATAATGGCCATAGTCATCATTTCGAAGCTAGGGTTTAGGTTTCTCAATGACCAGTTGCTAGGGTTTTTCGAGAGCATTTTCTCCAAATGGTGGTTTTATTTGTATCTTTTAGTAGCTTAACATGTGGAACACTTCAATGGTCATTAAGAAGTTAAAAGTATGTTTTTTAAAAATAATTTTGGGTTAAGGTATTTTATCGAAGTCATTTTTTTATCTCTCTCTTCTTGTTGTTTTTATCAACCCAGATAAAATATACGATTATTTCTTTGTGATTATTGTGTAAAGCATAATAAATTTAACTATTTGCTGGCATAGAGACAGTTTCCTTCTTCCTTTCCAAATGTCTTCTTTGGCTATCGATCCCATTAAATATTTTGTAATGACATTAAACAATATAGCGTAATTTATATATTTTAGCTGAGAAATTGTCTCTCTTCCTGTCCTATTTGGATTGACTTACATGCTATTTCTAGGGGTCAGCAATATTGACATGAAATAAAAGAGCATTTCGAGTATCTCATTTTACTCTTCTTATATTTTTATATGCTTCAATCCTATATAAAGTAATTTAACAATTCCAATGACGAAGAACGTGATCTATAGGATCCCTCAACTATTAATCACATGTCTTGCTTTTAATTTTACACTTGAGGATAAAAAACCTTTTTATAAGAAGTAGTTTACCTTTTTAATTGAATTTGAAAGAGTATAAAAATGTCAATTAGGCCAATTGACTTTTGAAGTGGTGGCTAAGAAAATGGAATATCTTTTCTCCTGCCATCTACCTACTACTTCATAATTTCTGGCCAAATAAAGGAAGACAAATGGAGTTTTGATCCATGCAATTGCAAAAAAGGACATAATGCTGTGGTGATGTCCCCACCAACTATCTCATATGGCCCCACCTCAAGTTACCTTTGTTCATACAAGCCTCTTGGACATAGTAACATTATGTTCCATGATTTAAGAGATGCATTCATGCATTATTGTATAGTTAATTAATTATTAAAGTTGATAGATATTCTTTTGATTCAATACATGCAAATATTTTTTTAAACAAGAAATTTTGAAGCCTTAAGAATCAAACTTTATCTCGAACAAGTTAGTACCCTTAACTTTTCATAAGAATAACAATCTTAAAGTATAATCCCTAAGCTTACGTAGGTGTTTGGCCATAAATATTATTCACAATAGTTCAAAATACGTTTTTACTTTATTCTAAAATACTTGTTTGGCCATGAAAACCAAAATATATTCCCTAATATGTTTTCACAAATTTTGGTTTTTTGAAAAACACCTCTTGAGGTGTATTCACTATTTTTGGATTCAACTTTTTCTCTCACTTTATTTTTAAATACTACACCAACTCAATAGTCTAAAATATTTTTGAAAATACTATGGTCAAACACAACTCCAACTCTATTTTCAACTTTAAAGTGAATACCAAATAGAGTGAATACTACTTCGAATTCATTTTAGAAATTTTATATGGTACTGTTCTTTTTAAGAGTCAATCAGTTTTTTCTTACTATCAATTTCTAATACCTTTAAATATAAAATTGTAATCCATTGTATTTAGTTTCTGAATTTAGTTAAAAATTTAGTCTAAATGTTTTCATTCTTTTAAGACTAATATATAGAGTTCCACATTTACTATAGAATGAACTGATGTTCTGCTCACATTAGCTAATTTTTGGGTGTGAATTAGATTCAAGACCTAATTTGATATGATCAGACTCAGTTTCATTTTCGTTTGGGCTCCCAATCCACATTACGCTTAATTTCAAAGGTTCGACCCTCTTCTTTCTTTTTTTGGAACAAAAGGTTAATCATGTTATTTTACCTATTGTAGGCGTAGCATGTATTTTTGCTTTATATTAAAATTACAAATCTACTTTTTTTATGAAGGATTACTAGTAGATATCCTTTGGTTACATGAAATAATGGGTTTCTAAAAAAAAAAAACTTTATCGGTGCTAAACTCAATTTCAAATTACGCTACCGTAGTCCGTATATATCTTGCACAAGAACTTTTAACAAGTAATAAGTTAATATATGATTTTTGAGTGTAATTTATACAATGACAGTTATGAGTTATTGGTTACATGAAATAATGGGTTTTTAAAAAAAAAAAACTTTATCGGTGCTAAACTCAATTTCAAATTACGCTACCGTAGTCCGTATATATCTTGCACAAGAACTTTTAACAAGTAATAAGTTAATATATGATTTTTGAGTGTAATTTATACAATGACAGTTATGAGTTATTTATTTCCAATAATAGATTTTCTTTAAGAGTTTAAGTATAGATTGAAGCTATATTATAAACATGATTTTGGCAACATTTTTTTTTCATGATTTATGAGCTAAGCTTCTAGAAGATGGACGACAGTGCTAACAAACCTACCAATATTTGCCTACGAAGTCATTGGACTCTCTCTCTATTCATGGTTCCTTTCTGACCAAATCATTGGAGGGAAAGCGTGTTTCACAAGCTCTGTTTATTTTAACAAAATAATTATACTATATTCTAACAAATATTAAATACAGTAATAACTTGTGTAACTGGATATATCTATTCTAGCCGGTTTTCTCATCCAGTTACATTAATATTTAATTAACACATTAATCAAATGTTCTACTAAGTAAATGTCTTTTTTTTTGTTCTTATATGGTTAACAGACTAGAAGAATTATTAAAAAAACATGAATTTTGCCCTAATCCATTTCCTTTTTTTCCTGGATAATGCCTAATTCATTTCCAAATGCTAGCTCGTAAGGAGAAAATTGTTTAAAACTAGATAAAGAAACCACAATTCCTTTTAATAACCAATGTGGGACTCAATATTCCCTCACACTTTAGGACTGGACACCTGAATTTTGGAGTATTGACAATAAAATATGGGAACCCAATATGGGGAAAGCAAGAATTGAGATGGGTCCTACCTTGATACCAGTGTTAAAAGAAATAGACTTTACCCCTAACTCAATATTAAAAGTTAGGTCATGAAGAGAGGATTGTTGAATACCGTATAAAGAGATAACACATCCCTTTAATAACCGATGAGGGATTCAACAACCTCTTGCACGTCATGACTGAACATCTAGAGCGCAAACAATATAATATATGGATCAGTATCGGCAAATCAAGAATTGGGATGAGTCCTGCTCTAAAATTATATTAAAAAAATTAACCTCGGACTTAACTTAACTTTAAAAATTAGCTTATAAAAAAAATTACTTCAAGACCATATAAAAATATCACTCACCCCTTTAACAACGGATCTATGTGAGACTCAACAAGAATATTAAATAATTATGAACTCATTATATTTGGATGGTTTTCTGCTCCAAGTTCAATAATATGTAATGTATCACATGCAGAGAGGTATAATACAGTAATAATTTAATGTTCTACTCCTATATATTATTTTCTTTATTCCAATTTATATTGTATATATATATAATTAACAGATAGAAGCATAGAAATCAATCAATCGATAGTTGTGAAACACAATTCAACTGGACTATATATTATATTATTTTATTTAAACTATCAATTTAAGCGATTGCTTTTCAATTATTCTATTTTACTTCGAATATGTATGTAATGATACAAAACAGAGCACACTTAGCTTGGGGATAGTGACTCTTCAGGTTCCACCCATATAAATTGTGTATAGTCCACCAAGATTATCAACCCATTCTTATCAACCCATTCCGTCGTCATACCCCACAGACAAAGTCATAAAAATATATAATGTAAGAGAGAAACAACAAGAAATATATATATATATATATATATATATATATAATATATATATATATATATATATATATATATATAATATTGTACTTAAGCTGCAAATATGACATGTAATACACAAGTACAATTCAATAACATCAAGTATCAAATCACGGGCCTTTGAGAGTCAAGTTTTGAATTATGTGCCTTGGTGAATTTCAACTGATTCACTAGGCCAGACCATATGGGCCCTTACGAATACTCGAGATCCATTCAGACTGAACAGCTATGGGTGCTCATGAATACTGAAGTTCTAATAGTTCAAATAGTGTGATATCCATATCAACTCAATCAATGTAGCATGTACAATACATGGTTCAAGTAATCATGTCATCCGATATTGCCATGTAAGACTAGACAAGCAATGCATATAAGAATGTCAAATATTTCTATCATAATATAACACATTCAATCGATTTTAGTAAGAAAACATTTGTAGTAATATTGCAAGTCTTAATAAAGTTATGATCACCCAGTAAAAAAAGTGCACAATTCACGATAATACTTCAAAATAGCATATATATATATCCTAGTACGTGTTAGCCCCACACCACACTAGGGATTTGAAATTCAAATAATGTAAGTGTCAAATCATGATGTTGAAAAAGTAATTATTCAAAAGTTACGTCCAACTTGCCTTTTAACCAGTACAAAAACCTCTCTGAAAATGACAAAATCCCTTCAAAATGATCTTCAATAGCCTAAATCTATTCAAAACATAAATAATGATTCTAAATCAGTCTGAGAAAATTAATCTCATAAGTTTAAGGCATTACCCCTCGTATCAACGGTCCAAAATCTAAAAATGATTGCATAAATCTGTTACCCATAAGCCATGGAATCCAAATCAATAATAAAAATTCAATTTTTAATTAATATTGCCAAGTCAAATCGCAAAATTACCCAATTTTAAATTTAGGTCAAAAGCTCCAAAATCGAGTAAAACCACTATAAGGGTTAAGGAATGGATATATCTCTTAAGGATTAAGGTTGAAATCTCTCTATTAATTCTCCACTCCCGAGCTCCTCCTTTCCCAAAATGGAAATATTTTAAATCTGATTTTATTATTATTCATTTCATTCCATGTGTCATTGCAATCGCCAAAAAATCATTGCAACTGTGGAATCTCTTGAGTTGGGCCAACATCGCTTTTGCAATCATGGAATTGCATTTGCGACATAGCAAATACGAGACACCTTTCACTATGGCGGTCCCCACCAGTGTAGCTCCTTCATATTTGCAATCGATCCCCTTGTATGGAGTAACCTGAAGACATGTGGCATCAAAAGGGTAATCTGTGTGAGTTTTTATTGCTTCAAAGGGCGCTTAACCTCGAGAGGCGCTCTCAAGATAACGACAACAAAGAACGTCTTCTCATGAAGAATAGGACTCGGTGGTTTGCTCCTCACGATAATGTGGCACTAAGGACAAATAAGAGACAGATTTGTAAGACTACTCAGGTGCACGAATGAGTTTGTATGGAGCTGAGTAGTGCAGGAATATTAGCTGGCGCAATCCTCAATGGAAAAAATGCGTGGCATAAGGACATAAGTTTAGGTACTATAGGTCACGAGTGAAACACTCTAATTCGCTAAGACCTAATATTGTAACTTATAAATAATAGCATTTTCTCACTTGTAAGGGCATCTTTTATCCAATTCTCTCACTCAATACAATAGTTTCTTGGCCTCCAAGCTTTTTTATGCTCATATTGTGTCTCGGTTTAGTAATAGCTCGAACAATTGATAGTCTCTCTCGGGAATCCATATATCCAGCTCGCACGCATTTAGATTTATCTTCTTTACTTTTTATCCTATTTATGCAATATATCATGTGTTTCCAATATCACTTAGCAATTTTAGCTAGTAAATCGAGTCATAAGATTAAATTGTAATGCATACTCTTAGCACACCAACAAATTCAACTATATCAAATCTAGGGTCAACAGTTTGGCACCGACCATGGGGCCAGAGCAATTGTGTGAGTTTAATCTTGTTATTTCTTTGCTAGTTGTCTCTATTTTATTTTTCAGGTGATAGGGTATGGCAAACAACAAAGAACGAACTAAGAATGTGACCACGACTGAGAAGGAGGCAAGAGCTTTGCTTCCAGGCTTGACCGACTCCAACGGTCAAATAACTTACTAGAATAAGGCAGACACGCCTCTTAACGTGGATTTGATGATATGAATATTCAAAAAAGGGATCGTAGGCCCCCTTACAACAAGGAAGGGACAGAGGAAAGAGCGGTTCTCCTAGAAGGCCTCCAAAATATCCTTGAAAGTTTTGTCAACTCACAAAAGGAGTTAGTAGTGAAGATGGAAGCCCGGGATAAGAGAATAGATGAACTCGGAGGCAATTTTGTCTAAGGGACTCCTAACTCTTCAAGAAGAAATGAGCGAGATGATGATTAGGATCTTGATGATAGGTCAGAATATCATGAAGAAGAGAAAGCAATAGCCAGACCTAGAACCCTAGCCATCAAGGTGGCAGAGCTGATGAAGTCATTGAGGGAGGAAATGAAGTCTGACTGTGCCGATCTTCAGTCTCACATAAATTGCATTCTGGGAGTCCCTCCCACCATCAAAGGTTTGGATTCAAGGAGATTCACTAGGGTACCATACATGGCTAGTCCGATGACTAAGCTTATTCTAAAGAGGTTCAAAATGCCTGACATCCCTAAGTACGATGGGACTTTGGACCCCAAGAATATTTGTTATTTTTCATGGCAGCCATGAACGATAATGACCTGAAAAATGAGGAGGCTGATACCATGATGGTGACGAATATTAGAGAGACCTTGTCGGGAGGAGCTCTGGTCCGGTATTCCCTCTTACCAGAAAATTCTATTGACTTGTTTAAAATATTGGCATATAGTTTTATTAGGGATCATGTTAGAGCCAAAAAGGTTTTCACGCCCCGAGCCTATCCCCTGGATATAACACGGTACCCAAGATCACAAGTGATCTCAAGATAACCCTCTGGCATTAGCATGACTTAAAAACTTGTGAGACCCCGTAATTTTTTTTCGTATAATAAACGTAGCGTGACGTGAGTGTATGAGGTGTATATAATTTTGCGTGGAATGTCAGGAGAATAAGGTTGCAAAGGGATAGTAATATCAAAGAATTAAACTAAAGTTTTAGGTCAAGGAGAGCCCTTAAACAAAAGTTTGAGTTAAAGAAATGCATCGTGTACCACCTTGCTTGTTCGAAAAGTTTAAATTAATCCGTAGCTTTAGGGTAAGACTAAGAGTATATAATATGCTAAGAAGGATGTTTTATGTGGTGTTATAATTGCTCAATATCGTATGTTAAGTTTTGAAGTCAAGCAAGTTGCGAAATAAAAGTCGGCAAAAGTTATCGTAAGTTTCTTTAATAAATTTTCTGAACTTTGGGTCAAATGTCATGGATATTTTCTCCCAATATATGAAGATTTAGAGGGCCTCTATTCTACTAAATCGAAGATATACGAGTCTAGTTTCCAACGCACAAAACCTCACATCAAACTGATTTCAGAGTAAAGAGTTATGACTATTTTACTGCAGACTGTCTGTGCTAAAACCGGGTCGCGAACCGGGTCAGGTCAAGATTAGAATATATATTTCAATTGACGTTTTAAGTCGTGAAAATATTCTAAAAACAGTTCTGAAATTGGAAGAAACATAGTAGAGGGTTACAAAACAGTTCTTGAGTGATCAAGGTGCGTTTTTGGTGATTTTTATCGCTAAAGTTTGCCCTCGTGCCTAGAAACGTGATCTCTACGCGTGGCAACCATTTTCTCTTTTGATAAGCCATGTTTGGAGCTGGTTTCAGCAGATAGGACTTGGTATTTCTTGGTGGTTCTTCAAGCTTTATATTTTTTTTGCTAAGGTAACCATCTCAGAGCTCTTTTATGATCATTTTTACGAAGTTCTACGGACGTTTCATCAAGTTATGATCCTATGATAAATCTGCCGATTTAAGCTTAATTATAAACTACTTTTAAGTGTGTATAAGATGCGTATATATAGTGTTTGTGAAGCTTAGGATGTAAGGAACAACTTTTGTAAAGGAACTGTAGGCATTCAGACGTTCGTTGGAAAAGTATGTTAAGGCTAAGCGTTGTCCTTCCTTTGAGCACGAATTTCAGAAAATTTCTAAATCGTCAAATGCGATATTTTACTATTCTACTGCTAGAAAGACCTTCTGTGAAAGGTATTGGGATTGCAACTAAAGTATTTTCATGGTATTATTATGGTGATATTCCACTCATTCGGTTATATAAGATATTCGGCATCTATATGTCATTTTGTCGGCTTTCTTAACTATATGTCTATATGTAGGAGTTCTTATGCTTCTTTGGGTGTTGTGACTTAAAATAATTGTAAAGGAACATTAATAATTTGCAACCAGCCCTCCTTCCTCGCTAAAATAGTTTTCAGAAAACTTTAAAATAATACGTCGATTTTTAAAATACTCACATGTAACTCATATTTTTAAACTACCAAAGGACATGGTTTTTGAAATACTTTCCTTTACAAACTATTAAGTAAATATATATAGAAACTAAGTGAAGCACCTTAAGCTCTTTATGAATATCCTCAGGTTTAAGTTACCTTTCTAAAGTTGAGTTAAGTGTTCAAATCTATTCTAATAGTACATGAGGTTCTACGAGGCTTTTACATGTTATATGAAAGTAATTACGAGATTATGATAACAAGAGTACCAACGGGCCAAGATTGACAACATAATTATGATGACATACATGCATTATGCATCCATGACATGACATGCTATGCATCCAACTCTCGAGCTATAATTTGGAGGTATGGGGCCTATTGCCTATATTTATATGTATGAGATACAGATGGCCACGAGTTGGCAGATATGATGTCGGTTAGCTACCAGAAGACACCACCATTGCTAGCACTTGGTTGGGTATGACATGCATTTACATCTATATATATGTATTCACGACATATAATTTTGCGAGCATACCATGCATATTTAATTTATATAAGGTCGAATGTCGACCATGGAGGATATCAGAGTTTCAGTTTCAGGTGGTATCTCTATTACCCTTTTTACAGCAGCTATTATGATTCTACTCTCTGCCTTAAATATCAGTATATTTTTATTCGTACTGATGTTCCATTTCCTAGGGACACTGTATTTTGTTTCATGCGTGCAGGTCCAGGTAGGGATTCTGATTGACCCCTCTACTAGGATTTGGGTTTCAGCTATGAGTTGGTAAGCTCCACCTCTTCCTGGGGCTATCAGAGGATGTTTACTTTTGTTGTACAATTTGGGTATAGTTGGGGCTTTGTCCCAACCAGTGCTTATGACACTCTTAGAGGCTATTGTGGATATGGTATTCTGGGTTTCTTTTTGCATCTTCCAGTCTCCAGCCCCATAGGTTTGGCATGTATGTATATGTACGTATGTATGTCTTCAGTTGCGGCCTCGTCGGCCAGCTAATACTTCATTATTTTTGGCATATCTACCTTTGTCTATATGACTTGTTGTCATTCAGGTTATGACCTTAATGGTCCAGGCTTGATATTTCAAATGTTATGATGCCTGACTTTTGGGCTCACAGTTTAGTCAGCTAGTATGTTTTAGTGGCTAACTCAGTCAAATAAGGTATCGAGTGCCATTTGCGCGTCCCTTAGTTTGGAGTGTGACAAAATTGGACAAAATATAAGAATGGAAGCTTAACTGAAGTAATGAGCAACTTAATCTGTTATAGAAATATAAGTCAAAAAAATGACAATCTGAAATAAGCTAGATATCTGACTCTATATATGAAAGTCTCTACTACTGACGAACTGCTGGGAAAAGCCCCCAGCTAATTCTAAATATTGAAAACTGAACGAAAGAACTAATAGTCTAAAATGAAGCTAAACTCCAAGTCCTCGAATGAGGAGGACTCACCAAGCTGGCTGGATGTGCTTCTCATCTACTAGCCTAAAATCTGGGGGCGAGCTACTGAATCTACATCATGATAGGATGCATCACAAAGAGGTATGTGGTCAGTACCATGAAATGTACTGAGTATGAGAGATATGCATATGTCATGATAAAATATACTTGAAAGAATGCTTAAAATTGATATCACGCATATGTCATGGTAAAATATGTTTAAAGCATAACTTCGTATAATGATAGTAAAATCTGTAATGAAATGACTCAATGCAATATCATAAGATGAAAACACCTTTAGAATCATAGTAATAGTATAAGTCTGAAATCTAAAATCAAAGAGTCAATGCACTTAAAAACTTGAAACTATTTCTGTAGGAGGTTCTCAAACCGATATAGACCATGTTAGCTACATGGAATCCGTTGTATCCGCCCCATCGAGAGAACCCAATATACCTTGCCAGGGTATAAAGGCATAGATGTGGCATGATCACTAATTCTAATGCCCAATGGAAGGGACTTATGAACCTACAAAGGTACGTAGTTCTGGGACTAAGGGTACTCTCAGCCCATCCAACTCGGTGCTAAATACTACTCTCAAAAGCATACATATAGCTCATATAATATTGGGGTATATCTGATGCCAAAACTGATCATAACTAATGACATATCTGATGTCAAATCTGTTTGAAAAGCATAAAGACATATCTGATGTCATGCAATTTCAATTCATCAGTCTTAAAACCTAGCATAGCTATAATTCAAAATATACTTTTCTTTCCAAATTCATAACTTGAAGAATTAGGCATGCAATTTTATAATACTGGGGTCATGTTATCTAAATATGCCAATTTTCACTTGAAAATATGCAATTTAGTGAAATCATACTAGAAATCCTTCTTTATGCATGGACTTTTGAAAACACTTAAGAAATCTCAAATAAAACATGGGTAATGAATGAGAAACCATGAATTAATGCTAATAAACTGATTTCATAACAATTTTACAAATTGGACAAGGTTTAGTCTTCAAATCATGAATAGGAAACCATTTATAAAAATTCATAAAAAATCATGCAATTTAGAGTTAGAATTCATAGAAGAATCATGAGGAAACAATTTAGAGAAGAACCCATGAAAATTGGGTGAGAAACCTAATTTAGAAATTCATAAAATCAATTTAGAAGATTGGGGTTTTGCACATAAGGGTGAAGGAATTCCCTTATTGAATACCCACATACCTGAACTTAAAGATTTCCTAACTTGGGACTTGAGGATGGAGGATGAGAGAAGAAACCCTAGGCCTTGGATCTTGAGAGGAGGATCATTTCTTCTTTTGGGAGCTTGAATTGAGAGGATGGAAGAGAACAAGGCTAAGTGGGAATGAAACCCCTCCTATAGGATTAAAACAACAAGGTTTAGGATTTTACAGTGGGAAAGAACCAAAATACCCTTACTTAAACTTGTATAAAAAGTGCAGAAAATTCACCGGATGGGCCCTCCGATGGGCCATCGAAACTCCCACGGGCCGTCGGGATCAAACCATGGGATTCCGGGGCTAAAAATGGATCACTAGACCATTCTGACGTCCGGGGTCCCATGTGACATTCTGCCTCCCATGGGCCATCAGAAATGGGCATCACAGTCTCCACGGGCGTCATCTCTTCCCACGTCCATTGGAACGGGTATCGGGTCTTCGGCAGCCTGACAGTGCTTCACTAAAATGCCCATAACTTTTTATTTCGAACTCGGATTGACAAACAGTCAGTGGCGTTGGAAGAAGATTTGAATACCTTTAATTTGGTGGGTACTAGGCCATCTAACTCTTTATATTCTAGGAGTTATTATTGTTTGAAGTTGACCCTAGTAAGAACTTACAGGAGAACTAAATCGGTAGAAAGACTTGCAACTTAACTTTGAACTAGGGGTCCTTTATGAGTTCAATTCACATCTAATACTCCTTTAAAACTTAGGAATTGATCTTAAATACTTAGATTCATAGAAAATCCATCTAGTTTGGGTCTAACAACAAATGAAGAATAGATTGGATCTTGGTTTAGAATTTTTAGGATGTTACAAAGGTACAACCTCGTAGAGGGGAAATTTTCAAGATCATACAAGGAGACATGGAGTTGCTCCGGGAGTTTGTGGTAAGATTCCAGAAGAAAGGATGTAGTTGTTGGTAGTACTCAATGAGTGGGCTGCCAAAGCTTTTACTAAGGGGATGAATCTCGAGAGCTCCATCGCTTTGTTCAAGCTTAAAGAGAGCCTAATGGAGTTTAAGTCCATGATATGGGAAGATATCCACAGTCATTTTGAGTCAAAGATTTGGTTTGAAGACAACTGCAGAAGGGTCATCCGCGAGGCGCCTCAAACATGGACTAAGCTAAAGGCTATAAAGAACCTATGGTATGCTGGCGAAAGAGATGCTTGAAATTCTTCACGATGGGTGAATCTAAAAGTCTCGACTCAAGGGAGGTGCACACTTTACATTATTGATATAAGGTCCGGCATGAGTTATCACGATGGCGCTCACGCCTCGAGCCAATCTCATCCCGAGAAGGAGGGAGACATGGACTCCCATCAAAGGGGATTGCAGGTCAAAGAGCTCTCAAGGCTAGCAGTGTATGTTGTTAAATGGAGTCCCCCCACTCTTGGAATATTGCTTTATAGTCAACCTAGCAGAGCTGGTCTCACCCATTCATGACATCAAAGGGGCCAAATTCTTGAATCATATTTGCTTGAGCCCAAATTTGAGGAATAAAAGCATGTGGTGCGAATTCCACGGGACTCATGGCCACGATACTGGGGATTGTTGGAACCTTAGAGAGGCGATTGCAGATTTACTAAAGGACGGTTACTTGAGGGAATTTTTGAGTAATCTAGACAACAACAACTATGAAAATAGGGCTGAGAGAAACAAATAACTATTTAACCCAGGAGTTCCCCAAAAATGATAAGCTCTCCCCTTGGCAGGATGACTAGTACGTTCTCTCTCAATTTTTAATTATTTCCTAACTGCTTTTCATTCTTCCTCCTGAGATCTTGCAGGTTTTTTAGGATGGCTTACTCACTGCTATGAAGGGAGCAAACCCTCTGGCGGAGCAAAACCTATTGTTTGGTATCAACGACAGAAGAGCTCCCTAAGGTCTCTAGGCATAGAAGGGCCCTACTCTCAGGAGGCAATATGAAGGCCCGGAAGGATGCACTACACTCTTCTTTCCTTCGTCCAGTTTTTGTACCGTAGAGGGATTTTACTGGCAAGGTTTTTTAATGAGGTAGTAATAGGGACTTCGGGGAGGATCTTAGGGTATCTATTATTTCATATTATACACCGGCTAAAAAACCTCAAAAAGCAGTGATATGAATAAAAAGATAAGGTTCCTGGAAAATAATCTTCAATCCTCTTGCAAATGTGAAACTCACTGAGATCCCTAGCGATGAAAACTAGATCCTAAGTATGAGTGCAACATGTTAAGAGCACTCAAAGATTGAAATTCCAAACTATCAAGAATGGCTCGCTTTGAGCGACAAAGGAGAAAAGAGCCCAAGTCAGAGGCCTAGAATCTCGACAAGGCGACCCCCTGGATCCCCTTAGTAAGGGATGATCCATTACCTTGAGTCCCTTACAACAGTGTAAAAACATTAGGGAATGTCGAAGAGGTTAAAAACATCTTTCAAATTAATAGACTCGGGACACAATTTCCCGTCAAGACAGTGAAACTACAGCCTCACTAGAAAGACAATTTCACATGAAATGCACAGACTGATCATTCGATAGAGAAAAATTAGGGCAGCATCACTGTGCCCTCGGATCTAACCTAATCATGAGGTGATCTCAGAATGTTGTGAAAATTTAAGTCCGAAAGTCCTAAGTTAAAAATTGACTAATAGAGATATTTATCTAAAAATGCTACGGTTTAAAGTATCTCAGAAATGTCCATACTTAGATTCTTAGCTCCTAAAAAATAGAAGGGATCCATCATCGAAATGTGAGCTATATCAACCAAATCTAAAAGGTCTACAATTGGACTAGAAGCAACGAATCATGCTGACCTTATAAGATTAATCCAAAAAAAATATTGAAACAAAAATTGGTTAACGACTATCTTCGATTATCAAACAAACCAACACTTATTAACCTGAAAGAATTGTTAAAAATAGATCCCATAAACAAGGCATGCTAAGCGTGCGACGCCTTAAGGGAACTCCCGAGAGGCAATGACATGCTTATCAATGAGAGTATTCAATGAGGTGGAGGAGTTAACAAGTTTGATCTCACTATTTAAAAGGAATACCAAGCGATGCTTTCATGATGGTGAAATTCAAAAGAGAATAACATGCGGCTTGCTAAAAGGAAAACACGCAGAAAAGCAATAGAGGCACATGAAAAGCAATCCTTATTTACTTACGCCCAAAATGGGTCACGAATTACAGGCTACATTCCTAACGTGGTACTGTACTACAAAACCCAAAAAAGGTTATAAATTACAAATTTACAAGCCGCAAAACTGGGCATGAGATGTAAAGTTCAGGGAAGGCAGCAGTGCCTCAATCTCGCTCTTATTCCTCTCGTGCCCCAGAAGGTTGATAGGGTGGAGTAATGTATTTCCTTGAAGGGAGATATTTAAAGCCACCAGCTTTAAGGAAGGCTTTAAAAAGGCCTCCTCTGACAGGAAGGAACCAAAGATGCCCTTGATATTTTCCCTATTCACAGTGGAGAAAAGAAAGAAGAGATCATAGTATGTTTCTCCCTCGGGAAGGCAAACTTATCTAAGAGAGAGATTGTAGCACCAGCAAGGGCCTAAGGATTTGTGGCTCCAAGAGGCCTCCTCACATTTTCTTCTATGCCCACAAAATGGGAGGCACTCAGACGAGAAGCCCAGATCCTTTAGCGGCCAAGAAGGAGATTTTTTTTATCAAATATGACCCTGGTCACTCCTCGTTCTTGGCTTCACCTCCGGTTCCTAATTTTCCCTCATCGAGCAACCCCAGTGGTTGATACCCCCCAGGTCAAAGACAAAAAAATCAGGAACAAGGGAAGAAGCAAAGCATGAGTCTAGGGTGAGGCCGTAGTGGAAAAGCACTCCAAAGTATAACCCTCATTCCTGATATCAACAAGCGTGCTTAAAATATTGCCAAATGGAAGAACTGAGGTATGAAGTCCCCTATTTATAGGTCAAGACTCATTTAAAAAATTGGACAGTGCATATTTGACTGAGGAATAGTGGCACACCATATGACATGCACCTTCATTGAAAAGGCTGACATGAGGTACAATGTCTTAAAGGACAAAGTGTGTGGGATGGCTCACCTACTCATTAATAAGGGAGAGCTTTTTAATCTCCTAGAAAAAAAAGGAAGCTTCCCGACTACCTTTCCACATAAAGATACAAAATCCCTTTCTCCTATATCAGAATTGGATTGCAAAAAGGAGAAATATCACAAGTAGATATAGATAATTACGTGAGAGCACAATTATAAAAAAAAAAAAGATCAACTACACATTATGAGGGTGCGGGCTCAAATAATAAAACTCCCTTGGGAAAGATCAATCATCATCGAGATTGTCACTATGTGCCTCACATCATAGAGCCCTTTCTCGAAAGTCGAATCTTCCTCCCCAGACTCGGGGTTCGAAGGTCCCGCCAAGTCCATTAAGGCTTTGGACTTTGCAATCACAACATCGAGGTCTGGGCAGCCCAATTTCAATTTATAAAGTATCTAGATCCTGGTGCAAGTTAAGTGTTTTGAGCTTTCTCTTAAGAATCTTTTTCTTTCTGACGACGGTGACCCTTGACCAAAGCATCCACTTCTTTGTACATAGTGCTCCTCTGCCTGGGAAAATTTTTGTGAGGGATGAGAGGAAAAAGCTTTGATGTCATAGTATGGCCTAGAACTCGCCAGACGAAGCTCATCCTCAAGTTCAGCCCTACCTTATCAGAAGGCCTTTGATCGCTTTGGCATGTGTGGTATTCTTTTGTTGTAAGGTTTTAGCCTCTAAATATCATTTGTGATCATCCTAGCAACATGCATACCTTTTGGATTAAATCTCGAGCATCTGGGGTTTTTCCGCACCTCAATCTCAGATTCATGATAAGCAAGAGTTTCAACAAAAAAAGACTGGCCCTGAACAAAGGCTAAGGAATTTTCAAGCTCTTCACATCAAAGCACCAACTCTTTTTCTCTCTCAGCTATTGTCAAAGACTCTCAATGGAAAGTACTCTAGTCTAGTAGGGGTAAAATAGAAACAAAGTTATGAATATGCACAATGAAGGAACAACTAAGAGAAGGGAAAAATTTGTAAACGCAGAGAAAGTTACTAACTCTTATAGCAGCATGAGTGCTGTCATTTACGAGATATTCAAGGGGAGCCTTGTTCATCCTCTACTGACCCTCTGATGAGATTGTGCATCCTAAATATTTAACTACCTCTTTTATCCTTGATTTAAGGTTAACTTTTTTCAAGATTGCTAAAGTTACCGAGCGGCACGATGTCGGGTCTCAAATTAGAGCAAAAAGGAGGATGACAAAGCATAAGGTTTAGTGAGCTCACCTCTGCGTGAACTCAAGGCATTATCTCTGATCAAGGCCCCAATAAGAGTTTGGTCCTCTGCAAGAGATTGACTAGGATTTTCTGCTACAAAGGGAAATTGGATTGCCTTGGGGTCGGTAAAGACTAATCCTCTTGGTTTCCTTACAAGAGGGACACAATCGGACTCAGCCATGATTTCTTCCACAGTAGCCACCTCCGGTGTAGGATTTTCAAACCTCGTAGAGGAAAAAAATTTGCCCTTAGTGTCCTCTTATTCTGCCTCATAGAGCTGGAACTTTTTTCGAGGAGATGGTCTCACTTTTATAGCGAGTAGAGTGGGGCCAGGGCTGGAGAAGTATTGATCCATTATATAGTTCATGGATGCTAGAGGAGGCAAAGCTGGAATACTCGCAGACAATCCCATGAGAAAGAGGTTCAAAAGAAAGAGCTAAAAGCAAAAGAGAAAGCAATGATAGACATCAAAAATGACGTACCATGTTCTTTTGCTCTTCTAATAAGTTGGTATTCTACCTACTTATCTAAATTTTAATCTTATGCTTTTGCTAATATTAAGTGGGAAAATAGTGCAATTGACACGAATTACTTCTATTTTGTAGGTCTCTCTATTTTAAAAGTGTTCGAGAAGACTTTGGAGGAAAATAAGTCAAAATGGGGCTATTCGGAGAAGCAAGTGACTGGCAGCTATATATACCTATGCAAACGCGGTGCCCCTCCATGCACGTGATGTTCACTCAAGGAAAATCTCCACAAACATACTTCACTGATCGCGTACGTGAAGGTCAACCAGACAAAGATACTTTGGGTACACGACCATCCTTCCGTGTAGGCGAAGAAGAAAATGTCAGTTGCGGGGCAAAATTGGAAATGTCAATTTTTGAAAACCCCAATCCATATAAAATACCTCTCAGCCATTTTGGAAGCTATCTTTGGAAAATTTCAAACCTCTTGACAAGCTTGGAGAGCAAATTCATCAACCAACACCATAGGAGTAAAAGATTTGGATGCTCTTTATTGTAAAATCCTTAGTTTCCATTCTTCAACTCTTGTTCTTAATTGCAAATTTGTAGGTGTGATTGTTGAATTGAGATTTAGGTTTTGTATTGGAGATAATACTAAATTTGGGTATTTAATTCTTATCTTGTGCTTTCTCTTGATTAATTATGTGGGTCTATTGAATCTTCCATGCTTGAATCTTATAGTTGATGGTTGCAAATATTGACTTAGCTTTCTAATTGTGTTCTTGATTGAAATAGGAGTTCCTCAATTTGGAAAGGTTAATAGTGGGGATTTGGGGTTTCCACTCTAGATCAAGGCTAGAGATAGTTTGGTTACCAGAAACTCCCATCTAAGAGTTGGGGTTATAAATAGCCCAACTTACCCAAGTTAATTTGATTGGTTATTGTTCACTCGTGGTGATTCGAGAGAACCCATGAGGTTAATCTCTTGATTGGTCAAAAGACGATTAAGCATACCTTTAACCAAGGCTACTGATGTGTTAATCGGGTGCAAGTCTTGTGAATTGAATTCTCATTCCTAATTTTCCCTTGTTGTCCTTGCTTGTTGAAAGCAAGGTGAAAGCCATTGATCTAATTTATCTTTTATTTGATTTTCTTTTATCTTTTATTTTCGTTTAAAATCCCCCTATCGTTATCTTTTATTTTTGCTCTTTGAACTTCAATAAGTTGCTTTTATTCTTTATTATCTCAATCGCGATTACATTGTTCTCTGTGGGATCGACCCTGAATCCCATCGAGAATATAAATGTGTTTTGCTTAATGATCACCGATGCCTCTATCTTAGAGAGTATGTTTGAGCATTATCAAAAATGGCATAGTTGTCGGGGAATAATTTAGCGTATTGAGTTAGTTTAGAATTTTAGTTTACTTACTCTAGTTCAAATTTGTGAATAGTTGTTTTTATTTTGTTTAGTTTTATTTTTTGATTGATACCATGGCATCTTAAAATGCTAGAAATATTGGTGGCTACATTCCTGTTCATATTCCTGACTATTGTGTTTATTGTGGAGGATCCCACCTTGGGAAAAGGTGTAAAATTAGCCCTAGGAGAGGGAGGTATTCACCTTCTTGATCCTATGATGGGCGCAATTTCTATTTGTGTGGTGGTCATTATGGACATTGGAGCGAATGTCCTAATAATGACCGTCCTCCCCCCTCCCTCTTGTGCTAACAATGTTGCTAATGGGGCTTGTGATCTTAATAGGAAGCATGACTTCGCAAGTGAAGAAGGCATGTGTGCCAAGATCCAAACCCTCCTGGCCTCACTAGAAACCTAAGAGAAAGGTGTGCATTCCATCAAGCAAGGCTTTGTGGACGCGAGAGCTAAAGAAGAATAGGAGATAAATTGTGTCGTGCAACCCATGGCGGATTTGTCTACTCCTCTTGGTCAAATTGATGAAGAAAATCCTCCAAGCCGAGCAAATGAACATGTCTTAAAAATTGAGCTCAATCAAATTCATTTTGGGGACGATGATGAAGATTTGCAAAATATGAAATCTCCCAAAAGTGAATTCATACCGTAGTGCTTGAACCCCAAGAAGAAGAGAAATTTGAATTAGGTGAGGTTGTGAGCCTAGAATGGGTGTTAAACTGAGCTCACCAACTTGAGGCCTATAGGGTACAACGTGAAAGAATTCTACCAATGTTTGAGGTATTATTGAAAAGGCATGCCAAGAGAAGTCAAAAAGAAGGGTTACTTGAAATTGCTATCCAAAATTTAGACACCGAATTAAATGCTTGTATTGACACGTGCACTATTGTGGGTAGTAGTTTTGAGTTATTTCTTATCAAAGAGGAGGACACAAGAGATGCTCGTGAATTAAAGGTGTTGTGTCAATCAACTACCTCATATATGAATCATGATGCTGAAATCAAGCGGATGATACTAGAGTTGCAAGGCAAGGTCCAACGTTTCATTTTGAAAGACTCTAGTTCATTCAAAAGTGAAGATGCTATGAATGAGACAAGTTTGAAGGTCGAGACGCCCAAATCTTACTCCAACCACTTGTTGACCTTGAGTTTGGTTGAATGGATGAAAGTCAAATTAATCAAGCTTTTGGAAGACCTTGGAAAAAGGATGGACCAAGGTTTATCTAGGTTTAAGTTTGTTATTGAAAAAAGGAAAAGCAATCTCCCTCACTTGAAGGCAAAAAAGTGCAAAATGTGAAACCAAGAAAATGACCTTCTCATGTTCACACCTTCATCCCATGATTGTCACCGGAAGTTCGATTCAAAATTGGGTCGAAGGTTTAAATCCTCCAAATAGAGATCCAAACGGTGACATATCTTGCATCGCACCGTGACGTTAATTTGTGCGCTTGATGGGAGGCAACCCATCGTTTAAAAAATTCTTTTTTGTGCTTTACTTCACCTTTTGTTTCTTTTTGATTTATTTTTAGGTGATCAAGGGAATGAGAAGAGGAATCAAGTGTTGAGAACCACCAAAAGTACACTAAAAACTGTGCATTTTGCACCTGGAAAAGTGCTCATCGCATAGGCCATCACACAAGGAACCAGTAAACTGAGCGAAAAAGTCATCCCATGCGAAGTTGGTGCATTTAGCACCTTCAATTGTGTGAGTATCACTGACTATCGCACCCCAAAAAAATTGACTGGGCAAAAAATTTCAAAACTGGTCCAACAGCCTTTCTTCACGAACGCAATGGACCGGCCGCGTACGCGAAGGCCAAGCAAACTGCCCTTCTTTGCAAACATGGTGGACCACCCATGTACGCAGAAGTTTCAGTGGTTTCCAGGTGATTAAAAATGCGCAGAAATCAGAGAAGGCCCCAAATGCCTCTCTAAACAAAGGTTTCTCTCCCTCTCCCTTAAGCACCCAAATAACTTCCATCCATTACTTCAATAAGTGCAACCCATTAGGTATGAACTCTGCCCCTCCTTGTATCTTGAATGATTCCCTTTCTTCCTCATCTTGATGTTGTAAAAATG
This sequence comes from Jaltomata sinuosa, assembly GCA_003996215.1. NCBI lineage: Eukaryota > Viridiplantae > Streptophyta > Magnoliopsida > Solanales > Solanaceae > Jaltomata > Jaltomata sinuosa. Next base: position 71,364 of record QJPP01004709.1, read on the forward strand.
GGAGAATAGCATTTTTGGTTGAAACTTCTCTTGTTTGAGATCAATTTTCACTTGTGCCTAATTGCTAAATTGATTGGTGAAGTTGGTTAAAAGTATATGCTAGGTTATGTGATGAAATGTTGTGCTTAGCATGATCCTAATGAGAATAAATGGCTTGAACAAATTTGTGCCTCCCATATGTTTGAGAAAAAGCCTCAAAGGCTGCTAGTCTGGGTGAACACGCTGACCTTCGCGTTCGCGATTGCCTGGCCACATTCGTGAATGAGTAAATTTTTTGAAAAATAAAAGTGTCTTCATGAACGCAGCTACCTGGCTGCGTACGCAAAGAATCCATACCTGGCAGTGCCAAAATAGTGGCTTCGCACAGCCCACCTCAGATTTTTTCCATTTCTTTGGCCTAAGTACTTCATAATACATTGTTTTAAGTGTCCCCAAGAACTTTTAACATGTTGGTTTGTTTTGTAGGTACTTTGATCCTAAAATGGCCTCCAACGGTAGTGACAATGAAGTTAAAAATGTTTTGGAGGTAAAAATGGAGGAGAATTATGATCAGGACAGATTTTTAGCGGCATTATGTGAGGGTCAGTATGATGAGATCTTATCCAAGCCCTTTGTTAGGGAAAAAGGAATCAACATGGACAAATTTGAAAGAAAGATGCCAGAATTCTATAGGAGATTGGTGGAACATAGATGGATTTTCTTTGCTCCTCAACTCATAAAGGCAAATCACACGATGGTCACAGAGTTCTATGATACTGCTTCAATCACTGACTTCAAGGGCGCATTGGTTACTACTATTCGGGGTGTACAAGTGAGTTTCAACTCTGAAATTATCAATGCACTGTGCAGCCTTCCGGGCGTGGATAATGAGGTTTATATGGCAAAATCAAAAGCAGAAGGACACCAATGGTTGGTTGACAACTTGCACGAGAGAGTGACACTGAATTTGTTAACTTCAAAAAAAGGGTTGACTCACATGAGTTCACTACAGAAGACAAGTCATAGATTTTGATTATCTGTGCAAGGATCATACCATCTTCTCATGACACTGATGTGACCCCTGACCGAGCATTAATGATTGCAGCCCTCATTGATGGGTTAGATGTGAATGTTGGGCTTGTGGCTCAAATAGAAGAGGTAGCTATGGGGAGGTCGAAGAGCCTTTTCTTCCCCTCATTGGTGACCCAGTTGTGCTATGATGCTGGGTTGTTGAAACACCCTACTGATGTTGAGAAGAAGCCAGCAAACCTGATTCATCCATTGTTGAAAAGGGCTCCAGAAGCAAAGCTTAAGAAGAGAAAGATTGATGTAGCTTCTCCATCTTTTGGGCAGTTTCCCAAATTTTCTACCGATCCTTCTGCAGTTGCATCTGGGTCATCTCACTCTTTCAGACCACTACAGTTTGGGGCCTACATTATGCGCCATCTCTCCAGCCAGATTCAGGGAGTGGAAGCACATGTTCAGCAGTTATTAGCTAGACTTCCTACTAGCTCAGCTGGAGATGACACACCTGCAGGCTTTGAGTCTCCACCGTCCCTAGCCAAAGTGGCCACCAAGCATAAATTGATCAATGGGAGATTGAATGCAATGAACACCCGATTGGAGCACATGATTCGTAGGCAAGGAAAGGTTGAAAAGCGACAAAGGAAGTTTAGCGAGCATGAAAAGAAGAAAAACAAGTTCTTAAACAAGATGATGGATAAATTGAAGTCTTTTTATGGATTGGGTACACTGGAGAATGATAAATATGAGGATGAGGATGAGGAGAGACTTCAGTTTCTCTCTTCCTCCAATTCAGATTGAGACACCTCAGGGATCCCCCTCAAACTTATCTTTTGTTTTGATGTAGTGAGGGCACTTCCCTATCTTAGTTGGGGGTGGCGTTTGGACCGCACTCTATCTAGCTTAGCTGGCTTTATTATTGGATATTATTGTTCTCTCGTCGGGCTTATTTTGTCATTTGGATACTATTGTGCCCTTGCCGGGCTTTTTTTGTTTGTTTGGATATCTTTGTTCCCTTGTCGGGTGTGTTTTGTGAATTTATGCCCTTGTCGGGTTTTGGATTTGTTGTGGAAAAAGTTGATGGTTTAGCTCTTTAATCTTTTTTTTACTTTTAGCTTCTTTAGTTTTTTTTATAGTTAGTGTTTGGGATGTTCGAATCCAGGGGAAGTCTGAGTACCCGTTAGGCTAGAGAGAACTTGTCTGAGCTGGGAGCATTGTATCACATATGTCAACGTGTGAACCACACGAGCTTCGCACATGCCCACTGTGGGGCCTGTGTATTGCACATGCCATCCGCACTATGACATGTGCAAATCGCACGCGCATGTGTATTGGGATAGTTGTGTTGATAAACCTTGAGTAGCCATATCGATTTAGATAGATGAATTGGCCCAATGATAGACTGAGTGACGTCATTCTTAAGGGCAAATCGTTATCTTTTGAGGTTTTGGTTGTGATTGACTTATTTGGTACTAATGAAGTTAGTCTTGCATGCAAAGTGAAATAGGCATACCCTTTCGAATCTTTTTGTAAAAAATGCATAGCAAAGAATGATGTTTGTGACAACTCCTTTAATATTTTTGTGACTCTTAGCACATTAGTGGTGATAATTCGAAATTGGAAAATGTCTCTTTTTGTTCTTGTTTAGGAGGTAAAAATTAACCCTTCTTGAATGATTCGCATGCCATGTGTGGTGAGGAGTAGTTGAATAATTCTTGTGCTTAATTGTGTTAACTAGAACTTGCCCGGTTAGTCGTTTAATGTTAGTCTCAATTGTGTTGGTCAGAGACATGATCTTAGGCCTTCTTTGTGATTGTTGAAGCCTACTTAGCCTTAAAGTCCATCATTGCACTTAAATTGTACCATTAGTCACCCTTCTTTAGCCTAATACCTTTTCTATGGCAACCTTGGTACAATACATGAACCATTTTGAACATAAATCCCTCTCTTGAACCCGTCCCTCCTTGAACTCTACAAGTATGAAATTGAGGCTAAGATCCTAAGTTTGTGGGTTGATTAAAGGTACCTTGGAGGAGTGTTAAATGAGGTTATCTTGGTTTTTTGCCTAAAAAGAATTGTCAAAAAGAAGGAAGAATGTGAAAAAAAAAGCAAATAAGAAAGGAAAAGAGGAAAGGAAAGAAAGGTAATGAATCCTCCAAGGTGAATAAAATGATAAAATTTGAGCCCAATTGAAATGAGTGAAATGGTGTCTTGTATTGAATGAAAATGAAAAGAAATGGCTTTGGTTTTGAATTGAAAAAGTTGTGTGGAGTTTGAGGAGGATGTAGTCACTTAAATCTAAATGTGTATCCTAACCTTTCCCGAGCCTACATCACAAGCTTAGATAAGTCCTATGAGATCTCTGACCGATTGTTTTTGAGCTAGCGGCGAATGAAATTAAGGGCAAGGCTATGGTTGATACTTATTGGTACTTGAAATTCCTTGTGAGTGTGAGTGTGAGTGTTTGTGTATTTGTCCCTTGTGATTGTCTTTGTACATAATGTGTTTTTGGGACTTTTGTTCTTGTGAGGGAATGCAAATTAGGATAGTTGGTGACATTGATAAACTCCAAAAATGAGTCAATTGAGCATGTTTCGGTAAGCTAGGGTTTGAGTCACATCTTGAGGATTGGTTGTTGTCACTTGGTTGTTCTTAATGTTCCATTGCATCCTTGACTTAAGTTTTGAATAGAGGGGAATGCTTAGAGTAAGCTATCATGTGATTGACTAATCATTAGTACCAACCGAAGTTAAGCTTGGTGCTTGAAATGGGTTTTCCTTGGCTTATGGTATTGTCATTGCACTTGTGTTATGTGCCTCTTGAGTTAGAATTTTTTCTTAGTTTCTTGAGGAAAAGCAATAGTTCAAGTTTAGGGGTTTGATAAGTTGGTATTCTACCTACTTATCTAGCTTTTAATCTTATGCTTTTGCTAATATTAAGTGGGAAAATAATGCAATTGACACGGATTACTTCTATTTTGCAAATCTCTGTGTTTTAGAAGTATTCGGGAAGACTTCGGAGGAAAACAAGTCAAAATAGGGCTATTCGGAGAAGCAAGTGAATGGAAGCTGTATATACCTACGCGAACATAGTGACCCTCCATACGCACGATGTTCACTCGAGGCAAAGCTCCGCAAACGCACTGCACTGATCATATACGCAAAGGTCAACCAGACAAAGACACTTCATGTACATAACCATCCTTCTACATAGGCAAAGAAGGAAATGCCAGTTGCAGGGCAGAATTAGAAATGTCCATTTTTGGAAACACCAATCCACATAAAAGACTTTTCAGCCATTTTGGAAGCTATCTTTGGCAAATTTCACAACTCTTGACAAGCTTGGAGAGCAAATTCATCAACCAACACCATAGGAGTGAAGATTTGGATGCTCTTTATTGTAAAATCCTTAGTTTCTATTCTTCAACTCTTGTTCTTAATTGTTAATTTGTAGGTTTGATTGTTGAATTGAGATTTGGGTTTTGTATTAGAGTTAATACTAAATTTGGGTATTTAATTCTTATCTTGTGCTTTCTCTTGATTAATTATATGGGTGTATTGAATCTTCCATGCTTGAATCTTATAGTTGATGGTTGCAAACATTGACTTAGCTTTCTAATTGTGTTCTTTCTTGAAATATGAGTTCCTCAATTCTGGAAGGTTTAATAGTGGGGATTTGGGATCTACTCTAGATCAAGGCTAGAGATAGTTTGGTGCCGAAAACTCCCATCTAAGAGTTGTGGTTAGAAATACCCCAACTTACCCAAGTTAATTTGATTGGTTATTGTTCACTCGTGGTGATTTGAGGAAATCCATGAGGTTAATTGCTTTATTGTTCAAAAGATGATTAAGCATACCTTTAACCAAGACTACTCATGTGTTAATCGGGTGTAAGTCTTATGAATTGAATTGCCATTCCCAGTTCTCCCTTATTGTCCTTGCTTATTGAAAGAAAGGTGAAAGTCATTGATCAAATCTATCTTTTATTTGAGTTTCTTTTATCTTTTGTTTTAGTTTAAAACCCCCTTATTGTTATCTTTTATTTTTGCTCTTTGAACTTCAATAAGTTGCTTTTATTCTTTATTAGCTCAATCGCTATTACATTGTTCTCTGTGGGATCGACCCTGATTTCCATCGGGAATATAAATGTGTTTTGCTTAACAATTGCTGATACCTCCATCTTGGAGAGTATGTTTGAGCGTTATCATCTGCATCCGAGTTGACAAGAAATTTCAATCCAGGATCGGTCTACAATAGTGGCAAGGCTTAGAATTTTGGCGACCGACTCTTGGATGACTTCTCTCTAACATTGAAGGGTAATATCTAGGGATAGAAGCCATCGAGGAACTGCATAAAATACTCAAAGGTTCAGAATATTGGAAAAGGTACGAAGGCATATACACTAAAGCAGGGAGATTTTTTAAAAAATGAGTCACAAGTACTCATGCTTTGTGTTCCAAAGATTGGGAAGGACATGAACATGAAGATATTTAATGGCCACGGTGATAAAATAGTCGACCCACCCCCAGTCGCGGATACATCTAAACTATGATGTAAGGATTTTCTCCCACAACAAGCTAATTGTATTATCCTCCTTCGGTCTAAACAAAGAGAGTAAAGCAGAAGTAAATGTGTTAGGGAAAACTCTTTATTGTCCAGGGTGGCCAATGCTCGGAGACAAGTGACAACCCTCCAAACTCCAGGATGAGTTGGCCTAAATACAGCTGAAAGGTATTACAGAATGATATCTATTAGGTCACCAAGGGCCGCATAAAATGATAACTGTAAGGAAGGTATAATCGGGTCGAGAAGATGTGATGTTCTCAAAAATGCTGGGGGCTTCCACCCGAAATCTCCCAGAAGGCCAATTACAGGTTGCTTGAACCATTTCAATATCCTCCCTCTTTATGGATGAGCGCAACTCGCTCATGGGTTGATTCCTTTTATCAATATTGGGTCTGATCTTCTGGACTTTGAAATCATTGTTAAAGTCATACGAAAGAGGGATAATTTTTTCAGCATAGGGATCAAGATTATTCTCCATCTTCTTTTTCCATTTCAAACCCGCACTAGCAGCCAGAGCTGAGAAGTAGCGCATGCTAGTGAAATAGACATGATGCACAAGGGGCGATCACTACAAGAGAACATGGAATTAGCTACGGTATTTATCGGTAATCCCTAGCTAATTTATTACTAAAAATTTCTTAGCTGATTGAAATTTCTTATAATTTGTCACTAACCCGTAGCTAAATGGGATTAGCATGGGATTTTTGTTGTTTAGCTACAAAATTTTATCCGTTGCTAATTCCCCATTTTCTAGTAGTGATGGAAAATGAAGTTTGGAAGAACAAGTTTGTCGGAGGAAGTGAAGACAAGGAGCGGATGTGCAAGTGAAAAACATAGGCAAAGATGGAAAGTGGCGGTAGCATTTAAGAAAAATAGAGAGACCGATTCTCTAAACATCACATAAGGAAGAGAAATGCACTTGGACCATATACGTGGCAAGAGAGAGATTCGCTGAAGGAGGCATCATTTTGTTTCCATATAGGAAAAAAGACAAGATAAGGCAGACGGTGGTCTCATTTTCTTTTTGTCTCTCGAGAGAAACTAGGTGTAGCATCCCGAAAGAAAGAGGGACTATCTGTATAGGGTATAACTGGCTTGAAGACACGTGGCATAATAAGGGTAACATGTGTGAGTTTTTGTAGCTTCAAAGAGCACTTAACCCCGGAGGAGCTCTCGAGATTACAACAACAAAGAATGCCTTCTCGTGCAGAATAGGATTTGATAGTTTGCTCCCCGTAATGATATGGCGCAAGGGACAAATAAGCTAAGAGACAGATTTGTCAAACTGCTCACCGAGTTCATATGGAGCTGAGCAGTGCTGGAATATTAGCGGGTGTAACCGTCAATGGACAGAATAAGTGGCATGAGAAAATAGGTTTAGGTACTATAGGGCTCGAGTGGCACACTGTAATTGGCCAAGGCCTTATGTCGTAACTTATAAATTGTTTCCTTGCTTCACTTGTAAGGGGATCTGTTGCCCAACTCTCTCACTCAATACAATAGTTTCTTAGTTTCCGAGCTTTTTCTTGCTTATATTATGTCTTGGTTTAGCAATAACTCGAACAGTTGGCAGTCGCTCTTGAGAATGCATATATCTAGCTCGAGCATATTTAGATTTATCTTTTTTACTTTGCTTATCTTGTTTATGCAATATATTGTGTGTTTTTATTATTGCTTAGTAATCAAACTGCTAGTAAATCAAATCTAAAACAAGGTTAAATCATAACGAATACTCTTGATTCACCTACAACTTTAACTGTACCAACTCTAGGGTTAACATATTTGTGTTTGCAGCATCACATTTGCGATCAGTCTTTTGCATTTGCGGTTGTATTAGACTTAGTAAAATCTGTAATAACTACAAAGTTTGATATGTGTCAAAAACTTTTTCGAGCCCTGAGGTAATCAGAGGCGAACCTATGTATATTTTGAGGTGCTCTGACACTCATAAAATCCAATGCAGACTAGGTATAATTATATAGGAAATATATAAAAATTGGGATAAGAATAAAAAAGTACCCACTAAACCAATAATATGGTTGGGTGTTCTGGTTCTCAGGTGACATGTAATGACCCTTCCGGTTATTTATGCATTTTTGCCTTTCTTGTACCGTTAGAGCTTACCTGTAGTGGCCCCAAGTCATTTATGGCTTGTTAAGATCGATAGTTTGGTGTCCGGGCTATTTGTTTGGTCATTTTGGTCGTTCCTTGTTTTAGAGCTTTAGGCTTTTGAAATCATTGACTTCAGTCAACATTCTTGGTGAACGTGCTCGGAATTGAATTCTGACAGTTCTGTTAGCTTCAGAGCGTGGACTTTGGTCTAGAAGGACCTTTGGTCGGGATCCGGGAGCTTTTCAGCTTTGAATTCTCTCTCGTTCTATGTTCTCAGGCCAGTTGGGCTTGTTTGGTTGACTTTGGTCAACATTCGGAGAAGATGGCCTCACATGAAAATTTTGTTAATTATTAGGCTAGAGGAACCATTGGTTTAGGTCCCGAGGCTTCCAAGCTTGATTTCGGCCATTGGGTTCCATTTTAGAAATAGTTGGCTAAAGGTTGATTTTGGGTGTGGGGCCCACTTTTCATTAAATCGACCTCCGATGGGATTTTCATTAATTCCATTGGATCTGGAACGCCATTTCTAGTCAAATAGCTCAGGTCATTTGTGTTCACGAGACCCCAGATGCGTTCCTGGGGACCCAAAGTGTGAAAAATATGCCCTTGACAGCTGGTTGTTGTCATAGCCCTTTTTGTTCATTGCGAATGCGGGGAGTTGGCTGCGTTCGCATAGGGAAAATTTCAGCTATCTCAGCTTTGTTCTTCGCATTCGCGAAGGGCATTTGGCCATCCACCATTTTTGCTCTTTGCTTAGGCGACGCTTGGCCGCGTTCGCGAAGGCCTGGGACAGCAGCTATTTAAGTTGTGCCCATACGTTATTCCAGCCTTTATTCTTCAAATCCCTCAACTCTAAAGCACCTAAAACTCTCTCTAAATTGCTCTAAATAGTTCCCAACCTTGGGGAAACCTTTGTTCATCGATTATTCGTGCTTCGTCAACAATTGGTAAGTCTTCTTTCCCAACCTTTTCTTCTCTTGTTTTTCTAAAAAACCTCCATTGTTGCTCATTTCCAAAAGCTTGGTATTCTTGTAAAATCTACCCCGTTTGTGATTGCATGATCGTGGGCTTGCTCAATTTACCTCCTTGACATAATTTCTCGCATTGTGGTAAGCTTTCTTGCGCAATTTTCGGATTTATTCCTTGAAATTCCATCTTTAATTCTTGGTTTGAGTGGGTTGTTTTGAGCCCCAATTCTTGTCCATTTCTGCTCAAATTTTGAGCATGTGCTCCCGGGATATTAAGGAACACATGCGTGTTTTCATTTTTAGTTTCGGGTCGTGGGTTCCACAGGCCCATTTGTGACCCAAATTTTGACCCGACTATTATTACAGCAATATGGGTATCGTTAGTCTCTTATTCAGGTGTAGATTCTTGTTTTGATAGTGTGGTGTCTTGCAGATACTCCTCGGGGTATATATGCTCTAGTCTAGTGGATTAGATTGTGCACGCGTGGTCGGCCTTTCTGTTAGGTTACAGTTTACTTCCTAGACTGAGTATAGTTAGATTATATATATTCATATGTTATTGGAAAATTAGGTTGGATTATAGGTAGAATTAGGTTTAAATCTCGTGACTTGTATATTAGATTTAGAATATTACTGTCATCCTAAGTCTAACAGCTTGTAGTATCACTGTGGCTAGCGTACAATCCTTAGTATGCTTTTAGGAGGTTTTAGAGGTTGAGTAGATGCTTGTAGCAGTTTTCATGGTTATCTTTTTGCTATTTCTGGCTTTTCCTGGTTGTGTGTAAATTGTGGGCTCAAGGCCATAGCTTGGATTTGAACCGAGTCCTAGGTCAATTTCCTTGGTTGAAGGGTGTTTTGCCCTGAATTGCCTTGTGGTGTGATATATTCTGTAATTTTGGGACATTGCATGTTCATATTACATTTATATACCTGCAGCACGGAAAGGAAAGGTTTTCAAGGCTTTTGGTTTGAAACCTGAGGATTTTGTGATATTCATGGATTTTCGATTTTAAAGGAATTTTACTGGGTTTTTAACACTGGTTTTGGAACGGAAAGGGATAACACTATGCACTCTTATGTGCCTATTTTTATATGCATAGTTCGATGAGGTATTTCTGTACTAATACTATTATGCACCCTTATGTGCCTATTTTTAAATGCATAGTCCGATGAAGTATTTTCGGACTAATACTATTATGCACTCTTATGTTCCTATTCTTATATGCATAGTCTGATGAGGTATTTCTGGGCTTATACTATTCATATATATATGCATAGTCCGATGAGGTATTTTTAGGCTTATACTATTATGCACCCATACACACATATATATATGCATAGTCTGATGAGGTATTTCCGGGCTTATATCATCATGCACTCATACATCACATCATATCCCATCGCATTGCATTGGTTTGAGTGCACTTGGATTGTTGGTTTCCTGGATTGATTTTGTTATTTGTTCCTTCTTGTTGGTTTGATTTGTTCCCTTTTTGGTTTTATAAATAGATTTAGGTGGATCTCTGCATTTTTGCTTACTTTCCTGTAATGTATTACTTATATATTATCTCTCTATGCTCAGTCGGCCTATGATGCCTACTGAGTACCCATTGTCTTGGTGCTCATACTACTCTGCATCTCTTTCTGGTGCAGATACTAGTGTAAGCTTTTGTCGTTGATCGTGTGAAGACTCGTGCAGCTTTTGGATCTTCAAGACTAGGGTGAGTGCTTAATGTTTGGGGCTTGACCACATCTCATCTTTTGGCACTGTTACTCTTTGTAATTTCGGAGATAAATTTACATCGTATTTTGTTACTTCTAGCACTTCTATTCTATTAGAAGCTTATGTACTATCGATACCAAGTCTTGGGATTGGTGTAATTTCTTTATGTATATTTTTCAGGTTATTGCTTCTATTTTGTCCTATCTTTACTTTCTGCTTCCACTTATTTCTGCTTATTGTGCGTATTGGTTAGGTAGTAGCCCATTACTAACCGTTCTGGGCTACGGGGATTGGTTTGCCTACTGAGGGGTTGTAGGTGCAATCATGACCTTTGAAATCGGATTGTGCATATTGGTTTGCCTATTGGGGGGTCCTATATTTATGCATGCTAGGATCATGAGAGAAACTGATGGGATAGAGTCGGAGGAAACTAATACCTCAAGCTGAAACTGGGTCGGAAAGAAAAAGATGAGGGTACTTGGCCTTCATAGCTGCTTCTGCTGCCCGAGTAACTCCCTCAACTAGTTGATTTCTCCAAAGGACTTTCATCGAAGCTACTTCTTTGTTTCTCAACCTCTAAATCTGACGATCAAGAATCTCCAGGGGAACTTTCTCATAATTAAGGTTATCCTTCACACTCACATCTTCCAAAGGAACAATCAAGGTCGGATCACCAACACACTTCTTCAACATAGAAACATGGAAAACTGGATGAATCGCTTCTAAATCTGATGGCAAATCCAACTCATAAGCCACACTACCAACTCTCATTAGAATCTGATAAGTACCTACATAGCGGGGACTAAGCTTCGCTTTCTTTCCAAATCTCATCACACCCTTCATGGGTGACTCCTTCAGATACCTAATCATCAACCTCAAACTCCAACTCTATCCTTCTCACTTCCGCATATGATTTCTGTCGACGTTGAGCGGTCTTCAACCTCTCTCTAATGAGCTGAACCTTCTCCATAGTCTCATGAACCGAATCAAGACCAATCAAAGCTGCCTCACCTACCTCAAACCAACCAATAGGAGACCTACAACTCCGCCCATAAAGTGCCTCATAAGGGGCCATCTGGATGCTAGAATGAAAGCTGTTATTGTAGGCAAACTCAATAAGAGGTAAGTGATCATCCCAACTACCCTTGAAATCAATCACACAAGCTCTCAATATATCCTCCAAAGTCTGAATAGTACGCTCTTCCTGGACATCCGTCTGTGGGTGAAAAGTTGTGCTAAGCTTCATCTGAGTACCAAGACCTCTCTGAAAAGACTTCCAAAACTGGGATGTAAATTGAGTACCTCTATCTGAAATGATGGATAATGGAACAACATGCAAGCGAACTATCTCATGGATGTAGAGTCTGGCATAATCATCCACTGAATCCGTAGTCTTGACAGCCAAGAAGTGGGCTGATTTGGTCATACTGTCGACAATCACCCAAATAGAATCGTGTTGCCTTCGAGTACGAGTCAACCCAGTAATGAAGTCCATATTGATCGCTTCCCACTTCCAAGTAGAAAGGTCAATATCCTGAGTCATGCCACCCGGTCGCTGATGCTCTACCTTCACTTGCTGACAGTTGGGACACTTAGCCACAAAATCGGCTATGTCCATCTTCATACCATTCTACCAATAGACTTTCCGTAGATCACGGTACATCTTGGTGGCACCAAGGTGAATAGAATATCTAGAACTATGAGCCTCAGTCAAAATCTACTGTCTCAACCCATCTACATCTGGCACACACAATCGACCCTGATAACGAAGCACACCATCTCCCCCTTGGGAGAAAACCTCAACCCTTTGCTGATGGACTGCACCCTTTAGCTGCAGCAAAATGGGATCACTGTCTTGCTTTGCCTTCACTTCATCCACCAAAAGATGATTTGGAACCATTCTGAACAATAACACCACCTTCTGTCGAATCCATAAGGCGAACCCCCAACCGAGCAAGCCTATGAACCTCCTTAACCAATTCCTTCTTTTTGTCCTCAACTGAAGCCACACTACCCATGGACAATCTACTAAGTGCATCCGCCACGATATTGGCCTTACCCGGATGGTAAAGAAAACTCATATCATAATCCTTAAGAAGCTCCAGCCATCTCCTTTGACAAAGATTCAATTCTTTTTGAGTGAACACATACTGAAGACTCTTATGATCGGTGAATCTATCCACGTGAACACCATACAAGTAGTGTCTCCAAATCTTCAAAGCAAAAACCACGGCTGCCAACTCAAGATCATGGGTAGTGTAGTTCTTCTCATGAGTCTTAAGCTGTCTCGAAGCATAAGCAGTTACCTTACTACGCTGCATCAACACACAACCCAAACCAATCCTAGAAGCATCACAATACACAACAAAGTCATTTAGGCCCTCGGGTAGAGCTAACACAGTAGCGGTGGTTAACCTAGTCTTCAATTACTGAAAGTTCTTCTCACATAGATTAGACCATTGAAATTTAACCTTCTTCTAAGTCAACCGAGTCAATGGGGCAGCAATGAAAGAAAATCCTTCCACAAATCTCCTGTAGTGACCAGCCAAATCCAAAAAGCTCCTAATATCAGATGGGGAAGTGGGTCTAGGTCAGTTCTTTACTGCCTCAATCTTTTGAGAATCAACTCGAATACCATCTAGTCACAATATGACCCAAAAAAGCAACAGACTACATCCAAAACTCACACTTGCTAAACTTAGCAAATAACTACTGGTCCTTGAGAGTTTGCAACACCACTCTCAAATGGTCCTCATGCTCCTCCTCACTCCGAGAATAGATGAGGATATCATCAATAAACACAATCATAAATATATCCAAATATTATTTGAACACACGGTTCATCAAATCCATAAAAGTTGCGGGAGCATTCATTAGACCAAAAGATATCACAACAAATTCATAATAACTGTATTGAGTTTTGAAGGCTGTTTTTGGAATATCACACTCTCTAACACGAAGCTGATGATAACCAGATCTAAGGTCGATCTTGGAGAAGAAACTAACACCCTGAAGATGATCGAACAAGTCATCAATCCTAGGAATGGGATACTTATTCTTGATTGTGACCTTGTTCAGCTGACGGTAGCCGATACATATTCTGAGGGAACCATCTTTCTTTCGCACAAATAAGATTGGAGCACCCCATGGAGAGATGTTGGGTCGAATAAAACCCTTATCAAGGAGGTCTTTCAACTGATATTTCAATTCCTTAAGCTCCACGGGAGCCATTCTATAGGGAGGAATAGAGATAGTATTCATATCTGGAAGAATATCTATCCCAAAGTCAATCTCTCTCTCGGGAGGGACTTTGAGAAAATCATCGGGGAACACTTCTAGAAATTCATTCACAACAAGAACTGACTGGAGAGATAGGGTCTTGGACTCCGTGTCCATAACCCGAACTATATGATAAATATAACCCTTATAAATCATCTTCCTAACCTTAAAATAAGATATGAAATGACCCTTAGATGATGGACGACTACCTTGCCACTCTAAGACAGGTTCATTTGGAAACTTGAAACTGATGACTCGAGTACGACAATCAACCGAGGCATAACAAGCATACAATCAATCCATACCAAGAATAACATCAAAATCCATCATCTCCAACTCTACTAGATCCGCTGAAGTGACTCTATAAAGGACTGAGATAGGAAAATTTTGGTAGATTCTTTTGGCTAGGACTGACTCACCAACAGGAGTAGAAACACATAAGGGTTCTAAAAGTTGATCCGGACTTATCTCGAACTTGCAAGAAACATAAAGGGTCACAAAAGATAAGGATGCATCGGGATCTAATAAAGTATACACATTGAGAGAGAAGACTTTTAATATACCAGTAAAAACATCTGATGAACTCTCCTAGTCCTGACGAGAGGACATAGCATAAAGGCGGTTCTGGCGCTGACCACCAGAACTAAAAGCAGTGCCTGCAGGGCCTGTCAACCTCCTGACGCTGTAGGGGCAGGCTGAGTCCTACTACCTCCATGTCCCTTCTTAGCTGAAGGTCAATCCCTAATCTTGTGTCACAAACCTGACCACATCCAAAGCATCCACTTGAACCAGCTAAACACTCCCCAAGATGACTTCTACCACACTTGTTGCAAGAAGGGTAAGGAGCACCCTTTGCAACACTCCCCTGCAAATAGGAACCAGCTCCTCTACCAATCTGATCATGATGAGGCCTGGAGGCCTAGGTAGGAGCACTAGCTGAGGAATGAACGGGGCCAGATGATTTCTTCTAAAATAAAGAGCGATGTTCGCCCCCAGACTTTTGATGGCTAAAACCTGAGCTCTCCAACCTAACCCTCTTGTTCTCCCTTGCCTTCTCCTTTATTTCGTCTCCCTCAATCTGTTGGGCATGATTCATAAGTCAGAAAATATTCATGTCACCCAAAAGCATTACGGACCTATACTCCTTCTTCATCAAATCTGACACTTCATAAACATACTTACTCATCTCATCCCACGGGTCAGCCACCATGGAATGAGCATACCTAGAAAGCTGGGTGAACTTCAACCCGTACTCTTGAACAGACATAGAGCCTTGCCTCAAATTCACAAATTCTTTGATCCTAGCTTATCTCAACTCCCTCGGGAAGAACCGGTTAAGAAAATCATTTTCAAAGCATTCCTAAGTCATAGCGATCATGTCCCTAGCTCTAGCATCCTTCTATTGTGTGAACATAATATGAGCCATGTCCTTGAGTTAATAGGAAGCTAGCTCAGTACAATCAACACCACCCACTTGCATCACACCAAAGATCTTTTTTACCTCATCTAAAAAAATTTGTGGATCCTCACCCACTTTCGAACCCCAGAACTCAGGTGGGTTCATGAGAATGAAATCTCGAACTTGAGCTGCTACTCGACCTTGAGGGTGGACGGGGATAGGAGCCTGTTGATTTGCCTGGGCGGCCACAGTCTGAGTTAGCATATGGATGGCATTTCTGAACTCCGCATTGGTGACCTTAGGGTCTGGAATTGGTGGATTAGCATTTCGGGCATTGGCCCGGCTAGGCATAGCACGAAGATGAGGCATAATCTAAAATGTAACAAGAACGGGTTAGAGGAGTAATAGAGTTAAACTCTATCGCACGATAATGATCATGAAAGAAGTTAAATTTTCCTAAGATATCCCATAGCTTCCCTCTCATAAGTATACCGCACTTCACACACATGAAAGAGACTCTACTCGATGCGGCTTCAGACACCCTAGGACTCCTGAACCTGAGGCTCTGATACTAAGTTTGTCACGCCCCAAGACTATCCCCTAGATGTAACACGGGACCCGAGACCACAAGTGTCCTTAACCCTTGGCCATAGCATACTCAGATCAATACAAGAAACATAGCGGAAGCATTCTAGATAAAGATAGGCAACCATAACTTAAATAAGAATAAGGTCTAAGAAGTATCAAATCCATAAAATGGAATACAAGTCTAGCTATGTCTTAAGTCTCTAAATTATCATAAGAGTTGATGGGACAAGACCCCAACTAACTCAGAAATCTGAAAGAGAGATAAACAAAATAACTAGATTGATACTAGCCCTCAAAGAATGAGGACTCACCAACACGGTGAGGATATCCAGCGTAGTCTAGCCACGAGTCTGAGTGAGAGGGCCTGAATCTGCATCATCAAGAGGATGTAGCGTAAGATATGCATCAGCAATATAGGATGTACTAAATATGTGAGACATGCATAAATGAGGTAAAAACATGCTAGAAACATACTTAAGACTGAAATCATGCGTAAGAGAAAAGTCGTAAGAAAATCACAATTTAAGCATAAGGTAAAAGATATCAAAGCATAAGACTTAAAAATATTCATACGGGAGTTTCTTATAACTGACAATAGACCATTTGAGCTACATGGAATCCAACTACATAACTCTAGTTGTCAAAGCTACCCCAAACCCTACCAAAGAATGGGGTACTATACATATCATAGCGTGGAACCACTTTTATAAGGGACACTCTCAACTAATGAGGACCCGCCTTCATGAGCAGACACTCTCAACTAACGAGGACCCTCCTCACCTACGTTGACAATGTAGTTTTGGACTTGAGTAATCAAACCCTCATTGATCGATGCTAAATACTACTCCCAAAAACATGCATACATATAGCTCATATATATACTTGTGACATATCTGATGTCAAATTTGTTTGAAAAGCATAAGGACATATCTAAAGTCATGCAAATTCAAATCATGAGTCTTAAAGCTTGGAATAGTCATAATTTACTTATCTTTCTAAATTCATAACTTGAAGAATTTGGCATGTAATTTCATAAATACTTGAGATCATAATATCAATGCATGCAATTTTTCTTAAATCAAGCCATGCATGCAAAGTTTAGCTAGAATACCTTCAATTCATAAGGTAAATAATAATTGCAAAATCCACGTAAATCATGAAATTGAACTTAGAATTTACTGAAAAATCATGAGAAAATACTTAATAGGAAAGCCCATGAGAATTGGGTAAGAACCCTAACTAGAAATTCATAAATTCAATTTAGAAGAATTGGGGGTTTGGGCATAAAGGTAAAAAAATCTCCTTATTGAATACCCATATACCTTGATTGAAGCTAACCTAACTGAAATTGAAAAGAAGAAGAGGCTTGAACTTGGATCTTGAAGGAGTTCCTTTCCCAATTTGGTAGATGAACGAGAGATAATGAGAGTCTTAGGCTAAATGGGGTAGAAACTCTACTAAAAGTGGCCAAAACAATCTCACTTAAGAGTTAAAAGGGTGGGTAATTATAAAAATACCTCTAGGATTAAATTAGGAAAAGCTACTTTTAAAACTCGATTTCAGGTTTCAGGGTCATTTCCACGGACCGTAGAAGTAACCACAGCTCGTGAATTAGAGTCGTGGTTCCTAAGCCAAAATTACAGGTTGTGGATAACTTTCCACGGACTAACAGGATGACCCATAGAAACTTCTACGAGTCATAGAACCAATTCGTGGTTTCGGGGAAGTTGACCACTCTCTGTCTGATTTCCATGGGTTGGTTCCACGACCGTGGAAACTTTCACAAATCGTGAAACTGACTCGTGGTTCTCAGACCTGAGGGTGGACTACAGGACTGGAATCACGAGTCCTTTTCATGACTCATGGAACCATTCATGGCTCGTGGACTTGATCCATGATCCCTGAAAGTTCAAAATTTCTGCAAGTTTCTATGTTAAAAAGCTGAATCGAAATCGGAGGTGTTACACGTAGAATTCTTAGTATGCTTTTAGGAGGTTTTAGAGGTAGAGTAGATGTATGTAGTTATTTTCATGGTTATCTTTCTGTTATTTCTTGGTTTTACTAGTTGTGTGTAAATTGTGGGCCCGAGGCCATAACTTAAATTTGAATGGAGTCCCAAGTCAGTTTCCTTGGTTGAAGGGTGTTTTGCCCTGAATTGCCTTTTGGTGTGATATATTCAGTGATTTCGGGACATTGCATGTTCATATTGCATTTATATACCTTCGACACGGAAAGGAAAGGTTTTCGAGGCTTTTGGTTTGAGTATTTTATGATATTCATGGATTTTAGAGTTTAAAGGAGTTTTACTGGGTTTTTTAACACTGGTTTTGGAACGAAAAGGGATAACACTACTTTCATGCCGGTCTGAGGGGTATTCCTGGATCTTTTCTCCACTATACCTATTTTTATATGCATAGTCCAATGAGGTATTTCTGGGCTAATACTATTATGCACTCTTATATGCCTATTTTTATATGCATAGCCCGATGAGGTATTTTGGGACTAATACTATTATGCACACTTATGTGCCTATTTTTATATGCATAGTCCGATGAGATATTTCCGTTCTAATACTATTATGCACTCTTATGTGCCTATTCTTATGTGCATAGTTCGATGAGGTATTTTCAGGCTTATACTATTCATATATATATGCATAGTCCGATGAGGTATTTTTGAGCTTATACTATTATGCACCCATATGCACATATATATGCATAGTCCGATGAGGTATTTTTGGCTTATATCAGTATACACTCATACATCACATCATATCCCATTGCATTGCATTGGTTTGAGTGCACTTGAATTGTTGGTTTCCTGGATTGATTCTGTTATTTGTTCCTTCTTGTTGGTTTGATTTGTTCCTTTTTTGGTTTTATAACTAGATTTAGGTGGATCCCTGTATTTTTTCTTACTTTCCTGTAATGTATTACTTATATATTATCTCTCTACGCTCGGTCGGCCTATGATGCCTACTGAGTACCCGTTGTCTTGGTGCTCATACTACACTCTGTATCTCTTTCTGGTGTAGATACTAGTGTAAGCTTTTGCCGTTGATCGTGTGAGTACTCGTGCAACTTTTGGATCTTCGAGACTAGGGTGAGCGCCTAACGTTCGGGGCTTGACCACATCTCATCTTTTGGCACTGTTACTCTTTGTACTTTCGGAGATAAATTTATATTGTATTTTATTACTTCTAGCACTTGTATTCTATTAGAAGCTTCTGTACTTTCAATACCAAGTCTTGGGGTTGGTGTAATTTCTTTATGTATATATTTCAGGTCATTGCTTCCGTTTTGTCCTATCCTTACTTTCTGCTTCCACTTATTTCTGCTTATTGTGCGTATTGGTTAGGTAATAGCCCATTACTAACCTTTCTAGGCTACAAAAATTGGTTCGCCTACTGGGGGATTACAGGTGTCATCATGACCTGAAAAATCGGATCGTGACATGACACTTCAAGGATGAGGTATCACGGATGCGATGCCCGAGTTCGACCCCGGCTCAACACTTTTTTTTCTAAACTAAAACTCTAAAAGTAGCTAAACTTGCACAACTTTCCATTCCTGCACACGCACAAGTACCACCTTTTTGTTGACTTTTTTGTTTATATATATTATTATTAATTATTAATTTATTATACTTTTTCTACTTTTTAACTTATTAAAGAAAAAGTAAAAATGTTGTACTCTTTTATCAAAAACACCCAACAGTAAAATTATCAAATCCTTCGGCCTTCTCTCCCAAAATCAAAACACCAAATTTTCATCTTCTTCTCTTATTATTTCAATTTTACTTTTGATTTTTATTATTGCTACCAACTAATCTCAAAATGCAGGTACTTTAATTTACTTTAGAGTTAAAAAATTTAAATTAGGATTTTGGGTTTGAATTTTCTTATGATATTTTTTATTTCTTACATATTACAAATCAAGGACTTTAGATTTTTTTCACCAATCTTCTATAGTTTGTTTTGATCATTCATTCATTATAATGGCCTAATATATGGGTTTATTGGTTGTTATATTATTGGAATCTTGCTGCTTTCAATTACTGGGTTTAAATACTTGAGTTTAGGCATAAATTTAATTTTATTTCATGATTGAATGATTTTTGAAAATAGTTCATATTAGTTGTTAAATCAAGTAAAAAAATATGAAAATACTTTAAAATAAGCTTTCGTAATTGGCACATACTTTTTTATTTTTTATGTTTCTTTTTATTTTTAAAATTGAGGACGATTTTTGCTTGAAAGGATTATTAATTGAATATTATTTTGCAGGAATTGTCATATATCTATGTGAATCGGGATAGATAGGTTTGTCATTAGATTAAAAACTGGGTAACCAAGCTCTAATGCTACTATTCCACCCGCTACTTCATCCATACCTTTGGAAGTTCAAAAGAATACAACTCTTTCAAATAATAATTTTGAATATTTGAAAGTCGATCCGGTAGAAAGAAAACCTATAGAAGAATATGATCCTAATATACGTGATGGAGTTAGAATATATTATATTCAAAAGGGACCTTGTCAGCCTAAGGATCACATTTTTCCAAAAACTCAATTTGGGAAGAAGAAAATAACAATGCGTAAGTTTCATCGTGGTTGGTTCAAGGGTCAATATTCCAAGTGGTTAGAGTATAGTGTATCAAAAGATGCTGCTTATTGTTTGTGTTGTTATTTATTTAAAAATGAGCATGAAGCTCGTGAAATTATGGAAGATATTACTTTTACGAAAAATGGCTTTAAAGGTTGGAACAAGACTAAGGAGAGATTCGGAACCCATATTGGAGAGGTCAATAGCATTCATAACAAGTGTTTCGATATGATGATTGATTTGATGAATCAATGACAATCAATTCGCACATATTTTGACAAGCATTTTGAGAAGGAAAAAATGAATCTCGGCATCGCTTGATTGCTTCAATTGATGTGGCAAGGTTTCTCTTAAGATTAGGATTGTCATTTCGTGGTCATGATGAGAGTATATCATCTACAAATAGAGGTATATTTCTTGAACTTTTGCAATGGTATGGAACATGAATGAGGATGTTAGGAGCATTATTTTACAAAATACCCCCAAAAATGAAATGATGTGTTGTCCAAAAATTCAAAAAAATATTGTTGATGCTTGTACAAAAGAAACAATCAAAGCTATCATGAAAGACTTGAATGGTGATTATTTTGGGATACTTGTTAATGAATCAAAAGATATATCTCACAAGAAATAAATGGCACTTGTTCTGCGATATGTTGATAAAAAAAGGTGAAGTGATAGCGATTTATTGGTGTTATCCATGTTAGTGATACATCAGCACGATCATTGAAGGAGACAACCTATTCTTTTCTTTCTGATCGCTCATTAAGTCCATCCCAAATACGTGGACAAGGTTATGATGGTGCTAGTAATATGTAAGGAGAACTAAATGGTCTTAAGAGTTTAATTTTGCGTGGTACTCCATTTGCGTATTTCACTCATTGTTTTGCTCACCAATTGCAGTTGACACTTGTGGGTCTTGTGAAGAATAATTCAGATGTGAATGACTTTTTTTGTTTGATTACTAATGTGTTGAATATTGTAGGAGCATCTTATAAGCGCAGGAATTTGCTCAGACAACATCAAGCTGTAAAGTTAGAGGAGTTGCTAATTTTTGGTGAAGTGCACACAAGACGGGGACTAAATCAAAAACGTGGACTTCAACGGCCATGTGACACTCGTTGGGGTTCTCATTCTAAGACATTAGCGAACTTCATTGATATATTTTCATCAATTCTTTATGTGCTTGAATTTACTGCATGTGAGTGCCTAAATTATATTGACATACTTACAACTAAAACTCTTGTGAATACGATTAAGGAGTTTGATTTTGCTTTTATGTTGCACTTGATGTTGAAAATTCTAATAATGACAAATTATTTGAACTCTTCACTACAAAAGATGGATCAAGATATTGTTAATGCAATGAGACTGCTCAATACGGCAAAGCAAGAATTGCAAAAGTTGAAGGATAGCGGATGGAAATCATTAGTGGATAATGTCTTCTTTTTTTGTGATAAATATGAGATAGTAATTCCGAAGATGGATGCTTACTACATTCCTGGAAAGTTAAAACGTAGAGCTCTTGATGTTACATATTCTCATCATTTTCGTGTTGGAAGATTTTGTGTTGTTATTGATTTGCTGCTTCAGGAGTTTAATAATATATCGTTTCAAAGTTGTATGTACTGACTTACTTCTTGGTATGGCTTGTTTACATCCAGCTAAGTCATTTGGTAATTTTGATAAGAAAAAAGTAATGAGGTTGGCTGAATATTATCCGAATGAGTTTGATAGCAACAAGCTTCGAGATCTCAGTTATCAGCTTGATAATTTCATAGCATATGTTCGAGGTTCTGATAAGAGATTTTTCAATATGAAGGGAATCACTGATCTTGCTAAAGTATTGGTTCAATCAGAATTACATCAGACTTGGCCACTTGTTTATTTGCTTATCAAGTTGACTGTCATTCTTTCTGTTGCTACTGCTTCTGTGGAACGAGCTTTCTCTTCCATGAACTACATCAAAAATGAACTTCGCAACAGCATGGGTGATGAATATTTAAATGATTGTTTAGTTTGTTAGGTAGAATGTAAGGTGTTTGCAGCTGTTAGTAATGATGCTATTATTCATCGTTTTCACAATATGAAAAGCCGTCGAGCACAGTTGTGATTTGTGATTAGAAATCTTTTTTTTTGGGATTCAGACTTGTGACCAGAAGTCTTTTTTGTATGAAACTTGTGATTGAAAGTTTCTTTTGGTAATGATAATATTAATTGTGTTTTTATTTTAATTTTGCATTTAAATAGTTGTGCATTTATATTATGTCATCATTAGCTACTTATGTTTTAAAAAAATTAAGCACCCACGATTCTTAAATTCTGAGTCCGCTACTGGAGGTAATTATCACCATACCATTTCGATAAGTCCTAAATAGTTATACGAACTTACTTAGGCTTAATTTAAAACACAAATTTAATTATATTTTAACAAAATTAGGGGTCGGGTTATTTACATCCAGAAAAAGAAGAAATTTACTTACGATAAGTAATTATTAGTGATAAACAAAGGAGAGCATAGGGTCGAAATATAAATATGTCTCTTTGTGCCTACAATTTATTTAAAGACATGCTTGTTGTCTTATTTGATTTTTTCAACGTTGATTTGCTTGAATCGTAGCAAGTGGTGTCCATGTCTTTGATGCACTTGCAAAAAAATCAACGAGCCCGCGTATGGGAGAACAAATACGCAGTCTCACGAAAACTGGCGCCATCACTTTTTTGTTTTTATTTTGCATTTAACTAAATAGTATACACTAATAGTGTAATTTTTTTTTAATTCAATTGAACTTGTTGTCCGTTTTACTTTTGGAATTACTAATTTTATTTGTTATGACCAGTTACGTGTAATTATCTTTTATATTATGTACTTGGGTAAAAATTATTTAACACAGCGTAAGTAAAGAAGTTAAATCTTTTATTTTAGTTTTAATATATCGACAATCCCTTAAATTTATCAGTAAATTTTATTTAGATATTCGAATTATAACTTGTTTCAATTGAGCAACTGAACACATGATAACATGTTCTTATTAGACACTTTCAATTTGAATTTGAATTTTTTTTGTGTGTGTCCTCAAGTGTCAATTACGTAGATAAGTTAACCATTTAAAATATGTCACCTCCATTAGTTATACGCATTAGCCTCAATAAATTATAAAACTTGCAGTCCTGTTCCAATTGATGTTGTATGAATATTTAAAGGAAATGAACATATTTTATGTGGTTAACTTTAACTATCTAATAGACGGTTGAGAATATGTGCAAAAGCATTTTTAAAATTTGAACTAAAAATGTCTAATATAAATACATTTATCATGTTTTCAGGTATTCAATTGGAACAAGTCATAATTTGAATATTTAAATAAAATTATTATCAAATTTAAATCATTTAATTTCACGATTTGCAATCCCTTCAAATAAAATAATCTTTAATTTTTGTCCTTCACATGGGCTAGTGATCTTTAATTTTTGCCTTTCAAAATCAAACTAAAGGAACATCAGTTTTTTCTTACTTGAGGGAAAAAATGCGAATGACCCAATTTAAAGAGCTAGTGATCTCAATCTTAAACTAAACTGTCTTCACGGGAACCTATGGCCTTGCTGGAATTACAAATTTTCTGGATTCTCATGACATAATTTCAAAGTTAAGTATTGCACTGAATTTCCTTTCAAATTAAACACAAATAAGCGTTAACGAATCAATATAATATAAGATCAAGCACAATATCTCTAGCCTGAATTATTATTATAGAAAGAGATATAAAGTCAAGCAATTGAAATTAATTACGTTGGAAACAGCTTTGCTCTAAAAGCTTACAAAATCATGCACATAGAAACCAAGTCAACATAGGGGGCAGGCGGGCAGACAAGTCAAGTATTATTTTTTTCAACAAAATCTTATGACTTCTTCTGCTACAGTTCTGGTTAAGAATCGTAGTAGATCTAATTTGTACTTGTGCAAGTTTTATTTATCTACTTTGAATTACCTTATACTCCGCTTGTTCCAATTTATGTGACAATATTCAGATTTTGAGTCGGACAGATTATTTTTTACCTCAATTTTTTCATTGTCTTTTAAATAATTTGAAGTATTAATTATTGTAACTTATAGTATTTTTTACATAATTTTCAAATATGGACATTTTATTTTGAAAAAGAAATTTTTCTATATCCAAATGTCCGATCAAACTTAAGAAGTTTGAAAAACAAAAAATATTAATAGTACATAAATTGAAATGAAGGGAGTATATATTTATATACTTGAGAGTAAAAAATGTTATTATTGTACTTTTATTAATTATAATGGGTTAATTATCCTTTTTTACGGATGACCGGTTTAAGTTCATTACACTACATCTAAGAATGATTTACACAATCACATAACTTAAAAGATAATTGCAGATAATTATATTGATATCGTCATTGATCGTTAACCTAAAATAAATGACGAGTTAAATAGCAGGTTAAGTTACACTATAGTATAAAAATTCATTACACTTTCAATATATATAAATTAAATTCATTAACAAATTAATAAAGATCTTTCTTACCTAAAGTAAGCCGTATAATAAATTTTTAAGTGACCCTATAAATAAAAGCATTTACACTGTTAGTGGAAATGCACGTACAAACACGCGCTTATAACGTGGGAAAAGGAAGAAGTATTCACGACAAATACAGTTGACTTAATATAACTCAGAAAAATACAAAGTAAAATACCCAGAAGTATATATGTAATATAAATAAAAAAAACAGGTTAGTGCATGAGGTCATGATATTTATTATTACTATACTATTTATATAAAGGAGTTGGGAACCTCTTTCTTTGTATCTGGTAGACAGAGCAGTTGGGTAGGACATTTTTGAATATTATTAATAATTAGCTCTATTGCTCTCTCTTTATATAAACTACCATTCTACATTTTCATCATCTCAAGAAAACCCAATAACTTAGTTCTCTCCTTTTCTTGCTCATCAATCAACAATACATTCTTCTATATATATAAACGCGATTCTTTTTAAGGCATTTAATTTCTCAGAGAATTTTATTTTCTTGGCATAAAGTGATGAAGATTACGTGGGAATCTCTAGTTCCCAGCTGTTGTAAAGTCGAGAATCCAAAGCCAAAGCCAAAGGAGATGAAAGCCGTGACAAAACAAAGTTCATTTCATAGGATTTCAATTTCAGATTTCAGCTCTTCAACTATTTCAGAGGATTTATCAATTTCTCTAGCTGGTTCAAATCTTCATGTTTTCACTCTTCAAGAATTGAAGGTGATTACCCAGAATTTTTCTTCTAGTAATTTCCTTGGTGAAGGAGGGTTTGGACCAGTTCACAAGGGTTTCATTGATGATAAACTTAGACCTGGTTTGAAGGCTCAACCTGTGGCTGTAAAACTTTTGGATTTAGATGGCACTCAAGGTCATCGAGAATGGCTGGTAATTAAAGACAATTACCTTAACTACCCTTTTACCTCAATTTTTATATGGATCCTTCTATTAATAATATGTGCGTGTGTCTGATTCTCTAAAAGTTAATTACGCATTTGTTAAGGATACTAATTTTAAAAGATTTATAAATCATTAATTAACACATTTGTTACTTAATTATTGTGAGCAGACAGAAGTGATATTTCTGGGGCAGTTGAGGCATCCACATCTGGTGAAGTTGATCGGATATTGTTGTGAAGAGGAACACAGGCTGTTGGTGTATGAATACATGCCCAGAGGAAGCTTGGAGAATCAGCTCTTTAGAAGTATGTTACGTTCTCTCTTTCTTTTACCATTCCACTAACTAGCTACCTATAATATGAAAGATTTTAAATACGTATGCTAGAGAATTATCTATTGTTATAGAGAAAAAATTTACGCAGAAACATCATGAAGAAGAATATTCGTGTCTTTTTTGCTTTTCGATCGAGCTTCAATCTGCTGTAGTTGTATCCCACATAAAACAACTTGTCCAACGTTAAAAGAAAAATGTGTAAATGTAATTAATGTGTGACAATTGACCTTATTAGGTTGTTTCACTTTTACCAACTCCGTTTACCAAGGCTTATGAAATAAAATCAGTCAAATCAAGTTTGGTTGAAAAGCAATTGCGAGCTAATTCAATACGTAGAAATCTCACTTCAAATCATTATTATATTATTGGACAGATATCAAAAAAAATACATACAACTTGTTCATGAATGAGATACAAGATTCGAAAAATAAAAATAAAAACAAATGTTTGTTCAATTAAATAACCATCATGTTGGTTGATGTTGCAGGATATTCCGTATCACTTCCATGGTCAACGCGGATGAAAATAGCACTTGGAGCTGCAAAAGGCCTGGCTTTCCTCCATGAAGCTGAAAAACCCGTTATATACCGTGATTTCAAGGCTTCAAACATCTTGTTAGACTCCGTAAGTTACTGCACAATTATTTGTATTATCATGTCATTTACCTTCTTTTTCTCTTTAATCCTAGTTTTCACATTTCAAACACGTACGTATTGACTGATTAATTTCTTCTTTTGTGTCCTTTTCTCCAGGATTACAATGCCAAACTCTCAGATTTTGGACTTGCAAAAGATGGTCCAGAAGGAGATGACACGCACGTCTCCACCCGAGTCATGGGAACGCAAGGCTACGCTGCTCCTGAATACCTCATGACTGGTAATATTCCATTTATCACTATAAAAAAGATTTGGAATTAGATCTGAGTTTCATCACGATATCCATTGCTAAATAGCTCGTAGCTAACAATTTTTTTTTGATATGCTATCGCTAAATATGATTAGCGATGAATTTTGTTTTTTTAGCTACATAATATATCCGTCGCTAAATTGGTAACTCTAATGTTTCGAAATTTAATTTGCACAGGTCATTTAACTGCAGCAAGTGACGTATACAGTTTCGGAGTAGTACTATTGGAGCTTCTAACCGGCAGAAGATCGGTAGATAAAAGTCGTCCAAACAGAGAGCAAAATTTAGCAGATTGGGCAAGACCTCAACTGAAAGATCCCCGAAAAGTACGTAGAATAGTGGATCCAAGGCTAGAAGGTCTATATTCAGAAGAAGGGGTTCAAAAAGCAGCCTTAGTAGCTTACCAGTGCTTAAGCCACAGGCCAAAGGCTAGACCAGAAATGAGCACAGTTGTTAAAACATTTGAACCATTGAAGGATTATAAGGATATTTCAACCATGACATTTGTGTATATAGCTCCAGCTGAAGACAAAGAATTGTGCAAAGAAAGTCCTCAAAAGGAATTGAAGAAAAGAAATACTAATTCTCATCATCATCATAGAAAAAGTCCTCAAAATTCAACAATTTACTCAGAGAGGGCTCTACACAAGAAATTAAGTCCAAATTCACCATTGCACAATGATTTCCACAGAGCTTAAGATTACATTGAAACCAAATTGTATAGATCGAGATAATACATCCACATTTAATTTTACCTGATAATAGTTTAAGAGATATTTAACTACAAGAGCGAAAAAGCTCAATTCTTTTTTTTTTTCATTGAATGAAAATTGTATTTATTAGTAGCTTTTTTAATCATCTAGAGATTTGTTTAGCAGTTGAACAATTCGGAAGAAAAACACTGTTAGTTAAGACAAGACAGATATCGACTTTGTATATGCTACATTTCCTTTTGGAGTTTTTTAAGTGTAATCAATGTATATCATGTTAAAAATTCATTGAATGAAGTTTCCTTTTGTGATATAATATTTCCAGTGATCATGATATCAAATCAAGGTACATATACAAAATATTAATTTAAATTGAGAAAATACATAAAACCCTCTAAATTTGGCTGCACAACTTACTTTAGCACTTAAACTTCATAGACAATTAAATACTCTTTTAACAATTTTCAAGTGATTAAATACCACCTCTAATATTGACATGACATTTAAAAAAAAGCTCATTTTTTCTTTTTTAAAAAGTGATCCCACTAATATTATATTATATACAATAAAAATTTAAAAAATAAAAGAAATATACCCAACCCCTACTCCTTTTTCTTTGAACCCCGCCCCCCACAACCCCTTTGTTCTGCATACGCCCCCCCCCCCCCCCCCTTCTCCTTCTTCTAAACCCCCACCCCATCCTCTGCCACACTTCTTCAATCTTTTTAAGAAAGAAAAATAATACCTCTGCCCCTCCCCTTTTCTTCGTCAATCTTCTTTAAATTTCCTCCGCTCCTTTTTCCTTCTTCTAACCCTCCACCCAGTTTTGTCACATTTCATCAATTTTTTCAAGAAAGAAAAAAAATATGGATAAAAAATTATGAATTTGAAATTTTATGTATTTTGTTATTATTTGATTCTTGAGCAAAGTACAATTACTACGATGGGGTGGGAGAGGCGGGGGGAGGGGGATGTGGGAGAGGGTTGAATCATCTGGGTGTCTCTCAAATTGAATCACATTGACAGTCATTGTTGTTAATTTTTGGGGAAAACAGAAAAAAAAAATCAGCCATGTCTCTTACCTGAAAAAGGCTACTCGAATTCACAAGAAAGCAATAATAATTATAATTACAATAATGCCTCATCTAATTGTTGCTCTGAAGCTTTAGCTCAAGAAGGAGAAAGAGATGGTGGGTTTGAGAAGAAGAAAGGGGGTGCGGGTGGGATATTTTTTAAAATTTTTTATTATATAATATATATATTAGTGGGGTCACTTTTTTAAAAAATATATAATTTTTGACGTGGCAATGATTTAGCCCTGATTTGGCAATAACGTGGTGCGTGTGTAATACACTTGTTATCGTAAGAGTGATATTATATTTTTAAGGAGGTATTTAATTACTTTAAAGTTGTTAAAAAGAATATTTAATTATTCGTGAAGTTTAAGGGCTAAAGTAAGTTATGCAGTCAAGTTTAAGAGAAGTTTTATGTATTTTCTCATTTAAAATTAGTGTTAAACGTGATATAAGGAACCACTAAGTGACGTACCAGCAGCCAGTGTTCAAAAATAAATGATCAAAGATTACTGTCAATCAGCAGGCCGGACAATTTTTCCTTAAAGACGTGCATATATAGACATATTTTACTGCAATATGTTTGATAAAAACGCCTTCAAATAATTAAATCCTACGACGAGGATGTCAAGCAAGGTGTCAAAGGTAGGAGCGTATAAAATCGAATCATAAACTGAATTAAATCATAAATTAAATTAAATTGTAAAAAGAAATTGACTAATTGATTTGGTTTGACTTGATTTGGTATTGAAAAAAAAAATTGATTATAATTGATTTGGTTTGATTTTAACTAAAAAAAGTCAAATCGAACCGAACTAACCCGATATTACATGTATACTATTTTTAAAAATATTTTATACATAAAAATATTTATTGTAATGTAATTTATAAATATTTCTTCAATTTTTTCATAGTTTTTATCTTTCAATATATTATTTCAAGTTTAAACTTAGAATTTTAAATGGTCCAATAAGTTTTTCTACAACCTATAGATATTAGTAACTCAAATAAAGTCCAAATCAATACGAATGTTAACAAAAGATTATTCAATTCAATACTAGTAATGACAATCATGTTAGATATTTATTTTTTAATTTTACATAAATACATAAACTAATTTATTTTTCTGTTTAATATTTAGTTATATAGTTAATACTTACTAGACTTATTTTAGCATGACTTAATACTATTAAATTATGATTATTTTTATTATGACTTATTAATATGCAATATTTATTCAATGCGATTTCATTATTTTTTTGGTTGAATATTTTATTGTCATCACTCACTTCATAAATTCCAAATAAAGTGAATATATTTTGTGTTATTTTTTAAGAAATACCTTAGATAGTTATATTTTGCTCGGACTAAAAAAATACATATGTTTTATTGTCATCACTCACTTCATATGTTTGTATGAAAACTTTATCGGGAAAAACTCGAAGTTGGAAAATCTGACTTTTATTGATTTGATTTGATTTATAAATTTTAAAATCCGACATTAATAATTTAGTTTGATATTTAAAAAATGTGAATCAACTCGATCCATGTACACCCCACTCTCAAAGGTTTGCGTGGTATCTGCAACTTTTTACGGCCAACTACTTCAAGCTGATTTGAAATTTGAGATATTTCCTTTTCACCAACCCTTATCACATAGCAACTAGTTTGAATAATGAAACTTTATTTAGTAACGATTATCTAATAGTAACAATTTGTTTAACTGATAAAGAACGGAAAATTGTAAATTAATTACTTTTTGTTATAAATACATTGTTTTTTCGAATGTTCATTCATGTACTCCTACAAATTAAGTAGGCAGCTTGAGCAAGCAACTCCTAAAAAGTTTTGTAGTAGCTTTTTTAGGTTTGCAATTAAACAAACAACTTGCAAATACCTCAGGCAGACATGTTGTAAGTAGTTTTGGTAGGCAACTTGCAAACAATTTCTGAAAAACTTTGCAACAATTTTTTGAAAAGTCTCGCAACAACTTCTTTTCTTCTGTAATAGGAAGCCAATCAGTTTATTTGTATCATAAGTTTCAAGATAAACAAAATCTCTCTCTCTTCCCAAGTTTTTTGGCTATAAATCTTGTTGTCTTGTACACATTATCAGTACGAGACTCTACCATCTTGAGCATTTACTTTGAAAATATGCAAAGAATTGTGTTTGAAAGACAAGACTACTCTCTATTGCAGTCGTACGTTGTCTTGGTAATTATTTTCTTCCAGGTAAGAAATTAAATTTCTATTATATGTTTTTATGAGCTTCATTTTAAATTGAAAGTGCGAAGGTATTCCACTGAGGCTTACAATAGCTTTTGCCAAGTCGAAAGAGAGAGCCAGGTGAGTAAATTATTACTCCACATGTTTTTAATCTTACTATGATAATGATTATCAATATTGGTCCTATTTTATGTTTTGTTGTAGCTAAATTCATTTATGCCTATAACCACCAGAACTGGTAATATGTTCATAGGCTTATTGTAATTACAATTAAAGATATGTTAGAAAAATATTCTCTATATTATATGCATGTGTTGCGTCTAAATACATATGCAAGTGTATGCGATCGTATAAATAATACAGGAGGTTAACTCCAGTTATTGATCCCACAAGAATTTGACGAATTGAATATCTAAATTGAACTCTTATTTCAACTATTCAGCGGGTAGCAAACAATTGAGAGAATTTTAGTTTTACTACATTACTTTTAATGTAAATTTCTAACAAATATAAATCAAGTCAAAGTTTTGTGTTTTGTAATTCAGATGAGAAGAGGATCCAGGGTCATGATAATTTGATCTGGTTATCCAATCATACGCTTAGTTGATTTTTTGAGTTACTAGTTGTAGGTTAATAATCGCTATATTGAGCGTTTTGCCAATAACTCTAAGTCTACTTGACTATTCCTAATACCTATATTTCTATAGTCTCGGTTGATAGTGAAGTGCATGTGATGTATCATTTGTGTCAACTGGACAAAGCTAACGGGTATGTTCCTATCCACGTTAGCAAATCATTCTCCTTTTCCTATAAGGTTCACAACCAAACCCTACCTTTTCTTATTACATACGTAAATTTCCTATTTCTAGTTCAATCTAGGCACCACAAATAGTATTTGAAAGATGATGAAGCACTAAATAATTAAGCACAAGAAAAGATAAATAACTCAATATTGGAAATAAAACAAAACATATGGTTATCAAACGTCAAACCTTCATGTTCATACCACAAGCCTAGATACTAAGAGTTTACCTACTCATGATTTGATTACGAGCAAACAAATTCATGAATAACTTATGTTCAAAGATTAAAGAAAGGAAAAATAAAATAAAAACCTATAAAAATGTATTCTTCAACCTCTCTCTACATTTATAGGTTTGAATGATCCATAAAAAAAAAGTTTGGGATATATTTATAGAGTTTCTAAAAGTCCCTTATCAAAATACCCTTTTAAAAATCAAATTACCAAAATCCTGCCCCAGATTGCACTGAGGCGACGCTTGGTGCGTCGCATCAGGCAAATGAGGTAGTGGCCTTGATTTATTTAGCTGCTGTTGAATTTTTGCCTGGTTTCTCGCACTGGGCAACTCCTGGTGCATCGCACCATTGTATATTTGCACTCCTATACATTTTTCTTCACTTTACGTCTCCATCTTTGATCTTACACCTTTGAACTTGTTCTGAATCAATATCTTTGGATTCTACTCAGACTTTTAAAGCTTATATGCATCCAATTTATGCCTGAACTCTTGCATGTCCATCTTACATATCAAAATAACTAATATAAGTGTAATTCATACGATTTAAACTCAAAACAACACTCTAAAGCAACGAATATGAGATGGATGATAGAAAAAATGTATAACATTTAGCTTCACATCAACACCCCACACTTAAACTCTTGCTCGTCCTCGATTAAGCTACATACTTATAGCTTAGACTCTAACTAAAGCTATGTTAATTGAACAGATATACTCAGGCTAGGGATACAACGACCACAAATAACAAGCTCTCATTGTAACATGCTTCTCTCATTCAACAACTTTAAAAACTTATGAAAAACTACTTCAAGACCACCTAACCTCAAGAACTGACTCTAAGATATCGACAAACACTTATAAGTCACCTAATCAACAGATCAAAAACTTCACCTATCTTTTGCAACCATGTGCCCTCACAAAATAAGGGAATTTCCCATATTCGTTAACAAGTATACATAATATCACATACATGGATATAAAAATAAGATTTCATTCACTCTCATAAAGAATTTCATATGCAACATATGATGAACCATAGGCTTTTCCTTAGGGTAAATACTCCACTAATATAAGAACATCAAATTTAAGATCAAGTAAGACTTTCAGGGTTGTAATGTAGGCTAAGGGACGGGTAAGAATTATATTAGATAAAATAGTGACTATCCTCCATAATCACTTTAATACATCACAATTTTTTTCACTCTTTTGGTTTCATTCTCAATCAACTAACTCTTTCTTCTACTCTTCTCACCCATAGCTTTTATTTATTTTCCCATATCTTTAAGCAAGTTCACACACCATTAGCAAGGAGTGATCAAATTATCATTTTTTTCTTTATTTTTTGTTCCCTACTAATAGCATATTAATCTTTCATCACTTGCACCCTAAGTCTTTTGTATAGGCTTCAAACTTCAACTATCCCCTTTTTTACTCTTACTCCTTTCAAACTCTTATTTTTTAATAAAAGTGCTTAGGAGTTTTGGGATCAAATTCAAGGTTAGTTAAATAAAAAGATTAAGCTTCAGATGTGGCTATCATTAAAGGCTCAATGGGATTAACTAGGAATATCACTTGTGGATAGGTAAGAAGAATAAAAATATGGCTAATCAAAGAAATGCCTATATTATTTCATAAACTCAATATTATTCAGTTTTCTTTGCAAATACATCGGGTAAGTTTTAGATATCAATATGAAAGCATAGAATATTACACAATTCCTAATACATATGAGACATGTTTGACTCAAGACCAGATCCATGTCGACACTCGATCAAGCAAACAACAACAAAAGTTTAAGCCAATAATTATACAAGAGTCATGAAAATAAGCTTAGGTGTCTCAAACTGTAGTGATATATTCCATCATTATAGTAATGTAAGGGCATAAGTACCCGGCTAGAAAAGTTCCTAAGATGATAGTTGATAAAATCTCAGAATAGGGTGAGCTTTGATGAAAATCTAGTGATATGTGTCTTAGAGACGGTTGAAATTTTATGGTTTGTAGAATGAAGTGTGGAGTCTATTTATGGATAGACGACTATTGTAAAGTCTCGTAGGAAGTTTTTGGTAGTTTTTGCGTTGGGGTTAATCTGTGATGTCTAAAAAATAAAGTGTATTATGAAATAAGGGGTTGGAGGCGAGTTTTTGATGTTCTAGAATTTGTATTTCATCGCGATGAAGTGACCTACCATCATGATGAGTCATTGTGATGAGCTGATCCTCATCATAGCAACTCATCGTGACAAGACCCAGCTCGTCGTGATGAGAGATAGGACAGAATAACTGCACTTAATTCAGTTTTTTTGTATTATTTTCTCACAAACTTCTATTTTATTCTAGAGCCCCAAGAGGTGTCTTTCTCAAGAACTAGGGCGTTTTCCTTTGTTTAAGGTAAGTAACTCCATAAAACCCTTTATTTAACAATCATTAATCCTTGTAGTATCTTTAAGGAGGAGATTAATGGTGGAATTCTGAGTTTGAGCACTAAAAGTATAAAACTTGGGGAAAACCTTTTGGCTAGGTACAATTTCACCTAGAATTGATACTAGGATGTGTTTCTATAATTCCTAGCATAAAATTAATAGTTCATAATATGATTAAGGCTAATGGAGAACCTTGGGTTTCATAAAAATAAGACTTTTAGGCATAAAAATGGCTAAAAAGGGGTTAACTTGATTAGAAACCCTTTGGGTGCTGATTATATAAATATTGTGGGACTAGTTAATGGTTAATTGACCCTTGGAGAATGCTACAGACCTCGAATAATGGTAGAATTAGTGGTTTAAATTTCCACGGCTTGAATTAAAGAGTAAATGATTAATTACTCTTGTATAATATTGTTTATAGACCTTGAACAATCTAAAGTATTAAGGAAGGACAAGGCAATTATGAAGCAACTTACGGGTGGTAATTCTTCACTCAAGGTAGGTTATGGTTTAATTAGAGTTGAGATTTATTTTAGTACATGTATGTGGTTGAATTACTTAACTTGTGATTGATCTTCAAACATGTTTGAAATAATGAGTGTTTTCATGTTGTGCTTGAATGAATAAGCTAGGTATACATTATCTGATTACTGTACTGAAATGAATAAATGTAAGTGTGATTTGGTGAACTGTGTATATATCACGAGAGATAGGTCTGAGAATCATAGGTGCATTGACATTGTCACATATTCTGGGATCAGGTATCACGCTGGTATAGGGATCAGGTACCACACTGGTATAGGGATCGGGTACTACGCTGATACAGGTTGATATTTTCACTCATTTTGGGATCGAGTACCACATCGGTACAAGGATCAGGTTCCATGAGCTAGTACGAATTGATATTGCACTGATGGAAAATGGTTTTGGCGGGTACATGGACCCTGGTGTTCCCCCTACAAGCCATGGAAAGTTGGGCAAAAATAAGACTCTTTAGCATGTGTGTACACCTTTTCTTTACTATTGCATTATTTCATGGGCAGATATAGTGAGGTAGTATTGTGGACTGAGATGAGATTAGAAGTGATGGTTGCATTGATGAGAGTTAGATGGACCTAGATTTC
Organism: Jaltomata sinuosa; assembly: GCA_003996215.1. Classification (NCBI taxonomy): domain Eukaryota; kingdom Viridiplantae; phylum Streptophyta; class Magnoliopsida; order Solanales; family Solanaceae; genus Jaltomata; species Jaltomata sinuosa. Next base: position 106,894 of record QJPP01004709.1, read on the forward strand.
ATGTGTTGTAACTGTTAATATTGATTTCTCCTATATTCTTGTGGTGACATTCGGTGACTTATTGAGCTTGATATTTCTATCCTTGATTTGACTTGAGATGACTATCTGTTGACTGAATTACTTGTCAAGTGTTGGAATGCCTTTAACTTGCTATTTAACTTGATTATATACCTGTTCTAAACTGAGCTGTCCTATGATACCTACCAATACATTGTAGTTTTATACTGATACTACTATGTACTCTTCTTTTGTTGAGTGCATACCGTGTTTCAGAGGCTGAGACACGACCTCATCTAGGCTAGGCGATTGACACTTCCATCCAAGGGTGAGCACTACTTTTTAGGCTGCTGTAAATCCTCCTTGAGTTATTGTCCTTCTTCTTAATGATAGAACTCTTTACTGCTTTTAGTTTATTTTTGGACATCTTAGACATTGTTTATGACTAGAGTTCTTTTATGATGACTTTCAGTTCTTGAAGGATGTTTTAGTCAGTTAAAGTATTTCTGCATTTATTTATATTAGTTTAACTTTCATTATGATTTAAATTAAGTTAGTTTTAAAGCTATCTCTTCTAAAATTGGCTAAGTTTAAGGTTGAGGCTCGGGTTAGATGGTTCTCTTACAGGCGGGTTAGTGTGGTTGTCACTCACAGCTAGTTAGGTCATGACTAAGTTGGTATCAGAGGCCCGAGTTTGTTGATCTTATTATACAAGAACGTGTCTAGTAGAGTTTTACAAATAGTATGGAGACGTTTGTACTTTTCTTGGAGAGGCTACATGGCTTTAGGAAACCTCAAATTCTTTCTTCCTTCATACTATTACTTGATTCCAATTGATATTTGATGATCCAAATCAGTATCTGACTCTTTCACTCTTATTATTGCAGATGGTGTAAACACGTGCTTCAGAGGCTAGAGCAGCGGCACCCAAACCGGTTATTGAGGTTTCGGTTCAAGGTAGAGGAAGAGTAAGAGGAATATCAAGGGGAAGGAGTGGCGCACCCGCCAAGGGTGGAGCTCGAGTTGCAGCACTGGCTCAAGAAAGGTCAATATCTCATCCCCCACATGAGCACTTATCGAGGTTGTGGCAAAAGAAGAGGTTTGAATTTAAAATGATGAGGCAGTATCAGTTTAGGGGACAAGGACGACACCCATTTAGTTTTGATATTGTCCAATGTGATTCAGCAGGTTCTGAGTTTTCTAAGTGGACTGCAGGGAATAAAGCTACTCCTGCAGTTCGCACTATGAAGCATGTTGTTGTTGTGGCTCCTCAAATGGATGTGACTTTTAAGACAGATATTTTTTCGTGACCAGTGACAGGCCTGGTAATGACTGGTGGTGAGCATGACTTTTTCTGCAAGTTTGTGAAGATGAAACCTCTAGTATTTTGTGGGTTAGAGTCTGAGGATGCTTATGAAGTCATCATTGACTGTTATGAGCGGCTACACAGGATAGGTATTGTTGAGAGGTATGGTATTGAATTTATTTCCTTTCAGTTGCAAGCGGATGCTAAAATATGGTGGAGGGAATATGTGGAATGCAGGCCTACTGGGGCACTCCCTATGACTTAGAGTCAAATCTACCAAGTGTTTTTAGAGAATTACATCCCGCGTACTATGAGGGACAGAAGAAAGGATAAGTTTGCTAAGATTGAGTAGGGAAATTCTTCGGTGACAACCTACGAGGCTCGATTTCATGCAGTGGCCTACTATTCCTTACAGTTGATCAGTACAGAGGAAAAACAGATTCGCTATTTTATGAAGGGTTTGAAAACAAGGCTTCAGATTGCAGATTTACAGGTAGCATCTTTTGGCATGTCTTTTCAGGAGGTAATCGAATTTATGAAAAATGTTTGAAGGTGTAAAGCAATAAGGTCAAGCAAAGATGGCTTTGAAAAATCCCCGGACGGGAGGGGGCAACTTAACTAATCAATATTCTAATGGTCAGGGATTGTAGGGGTACCCTTCATGCCCTGTTTAGTCTTTGATACAGGTATCTACTAGGGATTTGTCAAGGGCCATCCAACCTTCTTCAGAGTATGGTAGTTATCTCACTTATTTTTCTCCGGTGCAGTGACCTACTTTTGACCGTGCATACTATGAGTGCGGTGAGGTTGGTCACATAAAGAGAAATTGCCCTTGTTATCTACAGATAGATTAGGAACAGGCTTCTAGAGCTCTGGCTCCAGCAGGTAGAGGTAACAGGTTTGGTATGGATCATTCACAGGGCGGGTGGAGTAGTCACATTGCTGGTAGGGATGACACTCAGCCCAACTAGGGCGGTGGTAATAGCAGATGAGGTAATCAACCCAATATAGGTAGTGTGCAGACAGGTGGTAGGAACCACTTTTACGCAGTTCTAGGCATGCCAGAGGTAGAGGTATCTGACGCAGTGATCACATGTACTATTCTTGTCTGTGACCGCATGGCTTCAGTTTTATTGACCTGGTTCTACTTTCTCTTATGTGTCTGCTAGTTTTGCTGAGGGGTTTGACATAATTTCTGAGTTGCTTAATTTCCCTGTTAATGTGTCTACCCGTGTGGGTGATTCTGTGATTGTGGATAGGGTCTTTTGTACTTGTCCAGTTATATTTGTAGAGCAAAAGACTTTGGCAGACTTAGTGATTCTATACATGGTGGATTTCGACAGCATCTTGGGGATGAGTAGGTTGTCTATGCACCATGAAATTATTGATTATCATGCTAAGATAATGATTGTGGTTGTGCTTAGGATGGATAGACTAGAGTGGAAGGGTAACTATAGTCCCGCCCCTATGAAGTTTTTATTTTTCCTTCTCACTTAAAGTTTGATAGAAAGGGGGTGTTTGGCTTTCTTGGCTCATCTTTGGGACACTAGTGCAAAGGTCCCAGCTATCAAGTCAGTTTTTATAGTGTGTAAGTTCCAAGAGGTATTTTTTACAGATTTACCTGGCATGCCACCCAATCAAGATATTGACTTTTGTATTGATCTAGAGCTAAATACACGCCCATTTCTATTCCCCCTTATAAAATGGTGCGGCTGAGTTGAGAGAGATTAAGGCTCAGTTGCTAGAGTTATTGGGTAAGGGATTCATTTGTCAGAGTGCCTCCCCGTGGGGTGCTCCAATGTTGTTCGTTAAGAAGAAGGATGGTAGTCTATGTATGTGCACAAACTATCGGTAGTTGAATAAAGTTAATATCCATACCCAGTATCCTCTCCTTCATATCAATGACTTGTTTGACCAGTTATAGGATGCATAAGTCTTTTGTAAGATTGATCTGAGGTTCAGATACTATCAGTTTAAAATTTGTCCTTCTGATATTCCTAAGACTGCTTTTTAGACCAAATACGGGCACTACGAGTTCCTTGTGATGTCTTTTGAGATGACGAATTCCCTAGTTGCTTTTATGAGTTTGATAAATGGGATATTTAGGCCCTATCTAGACTCATTCATTATTGTTTTCATTGATGGTATGCTAGTGTATTCTAAGAGTGATAAGGAGCATGAAAATCATCTTAGGATTGTGTTGAATATGTTGAAGGAAAAGGAATTGTATGTGAAATTCTCCAAATATGAATTCTGGTTGTCTTCTGTATCCTTTTTGGGGAATGTGGTTTTAAAAGAACGGGTGATGGTAGACTCGCAAAAAATTGAGCCAGTTAAGAATTAGGCTAGGCTCACTTTGATGTTCGAGATTCGTAGCTTTGTGGGATTATCTAGTTATTACCGTAGGTTTGTGAAGGGTTTTTGCATCCATTATTAGCTATTTTTTGCTTTAGTTATGGTCTAACTCTCTATTAAGTATTACATCTATATTATAAAGGAGTATATGCCATGGTAAGTTATTGGCTGCTGCGTGCCTTCAAATTGCTACTGGCTTCTGCTATCTATTATAAGCTTAAGGAACCAAAATAGGGGATGGTGAAGTTCTTCTTGTTATTCCGAGAAGCATTCTAGTTCTTGTGATTTTCCTTGGAAGCATGTGTTTTGATGTTGGTTATAAATTGTCTAGTTCTAGGAGATTACTTAAACTGGACATCTCTTTCATATTTATCTGAGTTGGAGGGATGCCTTTTAGTATATTGTCTAAATTATGTCTTTTAATGACTATGTATCCATGTTCTCTCTATTAGCGCTTTTGTCTTGTTTAACTTGGTTGACTCTGTGAATAGGCAAGTTTGTTTGACTACAGTGTGCTAGCTGAAATATGATACTGCAAATGGTAGGCAAGTCTATAATTATTTGATCAAATATTTGATAGAATGGTCATCATGCTAGTCTGTCAAGTACGTTTACTCCTATTTTTTGGATTTACAAATGCTTGTATGGAGACTGTTAATAGTATATAGAATATGTAATTTGATGAATGACTAGGTGAGAGTATTTTAAGGCTTTGAACTAATGCTAAGATATTCAGGATGTATTGTTTAGAGTTGATTTTTATAATCAGAGAAGAACAGAAAAGAGAAACAACAGAATTTTGGGAAGATGTTATTAAGTTCAATTTGAGCTTAACACAAAATATTGTTAGCTCAATGTAAAAGTATTACTAAGTTAAACCGTCTTGTTACTCCCATTTCCATGCTTCACATGACATATTTTGTTCATTCGACAAATGATTTATTTGTTGACTCACTGCCCATCTCTCAGAAACACTGACAATTTTTTTGTCATGACCTTCATCACAGAAAAATTAGGATCATGTTTTTTGTATTCTTTGAGACATTTATCGTCCATTAACTTGTCCACTGCATTAATAGTAGGCATGTGTAAATCCAATCTTCCAAGAATCGAGCCATAATTCAAGATAATTTTCATCTCTCTAGATTGTGAGGAATTTATCTCCAAGGCAGAAGGAGACTTAATCGTGTTTGTTTTAGGCTTTCCATTAGCTACTCCTGTAGAAGGTGAGTTTACATCATTTGTATCTGATTCAACTACGGTTGCCAGTGCGTTATAATCATCTTGTCTACCTTTTGAACCACTTGCAACTCAAGACTTTCCTTTACTTGGTGAACCTGCAAATGCAGATCATACACTCATAAAGAAGCAAAAGACACACTAGTAAACTTCTTAGAATATTCTCAACTGTGCAATCTTTGCCTTGAAATATTCTCAATTGTGCAAGCTTTGCCTTGAAATATTCTCAATTGTGCAAGCTTTGCCTTGGAATATTCTCAATTGTGAAAGGTTTGCCTTGAAATATTTGTTGGATGCTTTCTCAACTGAAAATTTCAGCTCTACTAGAACTGCTTAGAGAGACCCAGACTCTAGCTAACAGTTCCATGAGAATGAAAGTGTCTGAAAAGGGTAGATTGTTGGCATGTATTGAGGTGAGGTCCTTGTTTCTTGGTCAGATTAAGGTTAAGCAATTTGATGATATTCCGCTAAGTAAGATTCATGATAAGGTGTTGCAGGGTGAAGTCAAGGAGGCCATGATTGATGATGAAGATATTTTTTGAATTAAAGGGTGAGTTTTTGTGCCCCATGTTGATGACTTGATTTTCACTATCTTAGTAGAAGCTCAATGTTCTAAGTATTCTATACATACTGGTATGACCAAGATGTACCGCAATTTTAAGCAAAACTACTGGTGGGGTCGAATAAAGAGAGACATAGTCGACTTTATGGCTAAGTGTTTGAACTATCAACAAGTGAAATATGAGCATCAGAGGCCTGGTGGTCCTCTTCAGAGAATGCCATTATTGAATGGAAATGGAAAAGAATAGCCATGGATTTTGTGGTTGGCCTTCCCAAGACTTTGGGAAAGTATGATTTGTTATGGGTTATTGTGAATAGATTGACAAAGTCTGTACACTTCATTTCTGTTGGTGACTTACAATTTGGCTAAGTTAGCCAAGATTTACCTCAAGAAAGTTGTTCGGCTGTATGGGGTGCCTATCTCTATTATTTCAGATAGGGGTACTCAGTTTACCTCTATCTTTTGGCAGAAGTTGCACAAAGAGTTGGGTACTAGGTTGGACCTAAGTATAACTTTTCACCCTCTAACTGATGGTCAGTCTGCGCATACAATCCAGGTGTTGGAAGACATGCTCCACGTGTGTGATAGATTTTAGGGGTTATTTAGACTAGTATCTATCATTGGCCAAGTTTGCTTATAAAAATAGCTATCATGTAAGCATAGATATGGCTCTATTTGAAGCATTATATGGGAGGAGATATAGTTCTCTTATTGGTTAGTTTGATTTATTTGAGTTAAGAACATAGGGTACATATCATCTGAGGGATTTTATGAAAAGGATAAAGTTCATCCAAAAGAAGCTCGTGGGCATTCAAAGCCGGCAAAAGGAGTATGCAGATAGGAAGGTGAGAGATGTACACTTCATGGAAGGTGAGTAAGTGTTGCTGAAGATATCACCTATGAAGGGTGTTATGCAGTTTGGGAAGCGAACAGAAGGAGACATGTATAGAATAGAAGTCATATTAGACCTTTTGAGATTATTCAGAATGTGGGGCCGATAGCCTATTGATTGGCATTGCCTCCGAGTTTGTTGGAAGTTCATCATGTATTACATGTGTCTATTCTTAAGAAAAACCATGGAGATGGTGAATACATTATTCACTGGGATTCAGTCCTATTTGATGAAAACCTCTCTTACAAAGAGGAGGTTGTTGCTATTCTTGATAGAGACGTCCAAAAATTGAGGACAAAGAGATTGCATCTGTAAAGGTACAGTGAAAGAACTGTCTTATTGAGGAGTTCACTTGAAAGACTGAAGCGGACATGCGTAGAAAATATCCGCACTTATTCACTGATTCAAGTAATCCTCATTTTCTCTTATTATCTTTTTGTTATCATTTGGAGACGAATGATCATTTAATTGGTATTTGATATAACAACTTGTTCTGTCAATATAAAAAAATGAGGACATAAGAACCTGGTTAAAAAAGTCCCTAAGATGAGAGTTGGTAAAATCTCAGACTAGGGTGGGTGCTTTGACAAAAATCTAGTATTTTGTGCTTTAGGGACGGTTGAGGTCCCGTGGTCTGTTATATGATAATTTGGTGTCCGTTTATGGATAGTCGGCTATTGAAGAGTCCTGTAGGAAGTTTTGGGATGAAAATCAAGTTCATAGAACTCTGGTTATGGTAGTTGTCGTGTCAGGATTAATCTGTGATGTCTAGAAAATAAAGTGTATTATGAAATGAGAGGTTTTGAGAGAGTTTTTGACGTTCTAAAAATTACAGATTACTGTGATGAGACAGCCTTTCATTATAATGAGTCCCCGTAGTGAGTCAATTCTCGCCATTGTAACTCGTCGTAGAGATGTGTGGTCCATAATAACAAGCAACGAGATAGATTACATACACTTAAGTCAGTTTTCTGTATTATTTTCTCAGAAACTCCAAGTACGTTCTAGAGCTCCAAGAGGCATTTTTCCCAGAACTAGGACATTTTCCTTTGTTTGAAGTAAGTGAATCCGTAAACCTCTTCATTTATTAATCATTAATTCTTGTAAGACTAGATTGAAGTTTAATGGTAGAATTCTTGGGTTTGAGCCCTAAAGGCATGAAACTTGGGGAAAGCCTCATGGGTAGGTGTAATTTCACCTAGAATTGATCCTAGGATGTACTTTTATGATTTGTAGCATGAAATTGATAGTTCTAAATATGATTTGAACTAATAGAAAACCTTGGGTTCCATAAAGATGAGACCTTGAGGCATTAAAATGGCTATAAAGGGTCAGCTTGATTAGAAACCTTTTGGGTGTTGATTGTATAAATATTGTGGGGCTAGTTAATAATTAATTGACCCTTAGGGAATGCTACTGACCTTGATAAGAGTAGAATTAATGGGTTAAATTCTCAAGGCCTTAATTAAAGAGTAAATAATTAATTACTCTTGTAAATTATTATTTATAGACCTTGAACGATCCAAAGTGTTAAGGAAGGGTAAGACAATTGTAAGTAACTTGCGGGTGGAAATTCTTCACTCGAGGTAGGTTACGGTTTAAATTAGAGTTAAAACTTATTTTAGTACATGTATATGGTTGAATTAATTAATTTGTGATTGGACTTAGAACATTTTTGAAATGATGAGTGTTTTCATATTGTGCTTGAATAAATAAGCTAGGTATACATGAACTGATTAATGAATCAAAATGAATAAGTGTACATGTGATTTAGTGCACTGGATATATGCTAAGAAATAGGGATGAGAATCATAGGTTCATAGATACTCTTACTTATTTTGGATTGGGTACCACGAACCGATATAGATTGACATTGTGCTGATGGAAAATAATTTCGGCGGGTACATGGACCCTGATGTATTCTCTGCAGGTCATGACTAGTTGGACAGAAATAATATCCTTTAGCATGTGTGTACGCCTTTTCTTTTACTATTGCTTTTGTTTCGTGGTCAGATATGGTGAGATGGTATTATGGGTTGAGATGAGACTAGAGGTAATGGTTACATTGATGAGAGTTAGATGGACATAGATTCTATGTGTTATGACTATTGAAAGTGATTTCTCTTACATTCTTGTGGTAGTATTTGGTGGCTTATGTGAACTTGATATTACTGTTGTTGACTTGACTTGAGATGACTACATGTTGACTCGATTACATGCTAAGTGTTAAAGTTCCTTTTACTTGTTATTTGATTTGATTATATACCTATTCTAAACTGAGTCGGGCTATGATATCTACCAGTACATAGTATTTTATACTGATACTACCCTATACTCTTTTTTTATTGAGTACAGATCGTGTTTCAGAGGCTCAGATGCGATATCATCTAGACTAGGCAGCTGACACTATGATCCAAGGGTGAACACTACATCTTTGACTACCGCGGATCTTCCTTGAGTCATTGTCCTTCTTTCGAATAATGACACTATTACTTACTTATTTTTTATCATTTCGGATATCTTAGATATTGTTTATGATTAAAATTCTTGTACGATAACTTTCAATTCTTGGGGAATGTTGTCAGTTAAATTATTCCGTACTTATTTATATCAATTTTGACTTTCACTATGGTTTAAGTTTCTTTTATATTATTTCTTTTAAATTTTGGTTAAGGAATGAGATTAAGATTCAAATTAGATGGTTCTCCCACAAGAGGGTTAGTGTATGTGTCACTCACGATCATTTGGCTCGTGACATTGGTGGGAGGGGATATAATTTTTTTTTACAATTTTAGGTTGCAGTCACAAGGCTATCAATTTTGCTAGATTGTTTACTATCTACGTCTTTAGTTTTATCATTCAAACATTTTCTATAATATGAAGTCCTTGTGCAAGCTTTATCTGCTTCTTTAGTGTTTGTACATGATATTTATGGAACTTCTTTTTGATAGTATGAACTTTAGAATCATCAAAATTTCAGAAAAACAACGGAGTTTGAAAAGGAGCAGCCTGATCGACTTAGATGCTATTCTAGATCAGTGACAACAATTTTTCTGAAAAAATATGAGGAAACCAAAAAGCTTAAATAAAAGCATGTCAATGAAGTCATTTCTCTGAAGGAAGAAATGCGTGAAATGAGAGAAAAAATGCGATACTTTTTTAGTTAATTGGTACAAAACAACTCTGGATAGAATGTTTAAAATATACCAGGGTGTGCCAGATTTAATATTCCTTCACCTGTTGATGCAAGTAGTGTACGAGTTTTCAAAGGCTAATATCTTTCAAATTCTTTCGGCTCAACTCATGCTTCGCTTCTTGAAAAGGTATTTTATATTTCACATTCACAAAAAACTTAAATACTAAACTTTTAAATGTGAAAAAGGATGCAAGAATATTGTTGACCCTTAATTTGACACTTATTTAAGATAACATCAGTTCATTTGAGTTGAACACATGATAATTATCTCTTTGATTGGTACAGGGTTAGCAACAAATGACTTAATAACTAAAAAAGTTTACTTTTACGATCAAGGATATTGATGGATAATTGCCTTATTTGAATTTATAGATACTGATTAATTGAAAGATGTGTTGCTGGTGTTGTCTAAATTAGCCACATAATTAGTTAAAAGATGTGCGGCTAGTGTTGATGTTGGATTTGCATTTTTGATAATACCTGTTTATTCAGAAAAAATTGTATTATCGTCATCGTGTGAATTTTTAACATCTCTATCAGAAATTGGAATTAGTATCGGTATTTTACTTAGTTATTTGTCTAATTATATCTTTTTAAGATTATACCTTAAACTTTATTGGAGAATGATATTAGGGGTTGCAACAATTCCTTCACTTTTCTTGGCTGCTGGCATTCTTAAAATGCCAGAGTCTCCTATGTCTTATTATGAAAGGCCGTCTAGGCGACGCCAAGAATATATTATACAAAATTTCTAGAATCCTTCGAGAAGCTGAAATTCGGCTTAGGAATATTAAACAAGCTATAGAAACTGATGAGAATTGTAACAATGACATTTTCAAGCTTCCTGATTTGTATAGTTGTTAAACCAACTCCATCACTAAGAAGAATTTTAATAGCTGGTGTGAAAATTCATTTCTTTGAACATGCAACTGAGATTGAAGCATTGATATTGTATAATCACAAGATTTTTGTCAAAGCAGGGGTACATAATAAGAGAAAGCAAATACTAGCCACAGTTAAAGTTGGACTGACCAAATTTATTTTTATAGTACTATCAACTTTCTTGATTGACAAAGTTGAGAGAAGAAAACTATTATTAACAAATTTAAGTGGCATGGTAGTGACATTAGATGGACTTGGATTTTTCTTGACATTGACAGAGAATTCTAGTGGGAAACTTATTTGGACTTTTGTCCTTAGTATAATTACAACTTATGCAGTTGTGATATTTTTCAACATTGAACTTGAATCCGTTACTTGAGTTTATAGTGCTGAGATATTTCCTCTAAAGTATAGGGCAGTAGGTGTTGGTATTAGTGTTGTTGTCAATGGGCTGATGAATACTACTGTTTCTATGAGTTTTTTGTCCATTTCTGATATAATTACAATTGGAGGTGTTTTTTCATGTTTGCTGGAGTATCATTATATCAACTTCTAAATGATATTTTGGTAAATTAAATTTTAACGTAGGATATTCTCACTTACGATGAAAAGAGGTTAAAAATATTTCTAACGTATTAAAAATTATTCAAATATATTCTCTCTTATCTATTTCGATTAAATTTTGTTCATTCTTTTACCTATTGGATAAAATGTTTTTAATATATTAGAAATGATTCATAACTTTTTTACATATTGATTTAAATTTGCTCATAACAGTATTTTCAGGCTTAAAATCGTCTCTCTTAATGGCATAATTATATGAATTTAATTATATTTTAAATAAATATTTGACCTTTATTTATGGATCCACATCAAAATTTAATTAATTTCACAAGTCATAGTTATTCATCAGCTCTCAACCTATTCTCATTATCTGTAGGTTGTACAGTGTACACCATAGTGGAGTTTATACCACCAAAACGTGTTAGAGGTTTTTATTATAAAACTTACTATGCTATAATAATTTGTTAGTGTAATATACCATAATAATTAATTATAGTTGAAAAAAAAATATATCTTCAGGCTGAGGCGCCGATATCTCGCTCTCTTTAAGGAGATTCAAGCCCATTCCGGCATAATCTACACCGACTCAACAATATCACTCTTGACTTGTCCCCTCAAGGGTACAACAGCCCGGGACAACTACACAAATGTCTCTTAAAGGGAGTGGCTATGCATTTTTGCCCCCCATAAGAAAGATCTTACAAAAATAGTCTTCCTTCTTTTTATGTATAGAACAACTACCTTTTTGCCCCTCTATACCTCAAATATTTTTAAACAACTCTCCATGCTCATTTGCCTCTCAACTTCTATTTTTAATTTCTTTTTCTCTTTTTTATTTTTCTTTGATTTTTATTTTTTCTTTTATATTTTTTTTCTTTTTTCTCGACCTTTATTTTTCTTTTATTTTTTCTTCTACATTTTTTTCTCAATCTTTATCTTTTTTCATTTTCTCCTCTCAATTCTATTTTTTCTCCTTTTATTCATTTTTCTCAACCTTTATTATTTTCGTTTATTTTTTGTTTTGTCTTTTTTTTTCTCAATCTTTATTTTTTTCTTTTCTCCTCTCAACTTCCATTTTTTTTGTTTCTCTTTTTTTTCTTTGATTTTTAATTTTTTTTTTCTCTTTTTTTTGATCATTTTTCTCAATCTTTTTTTTTTATTTTTTTTTATGAGATGTTCTATAACTCTTGCTTTAGAGGCAAGACTTAGCCCAATGACTTTCAAACAACAAATTACTCCCCATGAGCAAGAATTGACACTAGCACATTGTGTCTTGATTTATGATATGCTTTATAACACTTGCCTTAGAGGCAAGACTTAGCCCAAGGACCTCTCAAAAAATACAAGTTACGCCCCATGGGCAAGATTTTACACTGCTTCATTGTGTCTTAATTTACGAGATACTCTATAATTCTTGTCTTAGAGGCAAGACTTAGCTCAATGATTTTCAAACAACAAGTTATGCCCCACGAGCAAGACTTGACACTACATCATTGTGTCTTGATTTATGAGATATTCTATACCTCTTGCCTTAGAGACAAGACTTAGCCCAAGGACTTTCAAACAACAAGTTACGCCCCATGGGCAAGAGTTGACACTATCACATTGTGCTTGATTTATGAGATGCTCTATAACGCTTGCCAGGGAGGCAAGACTTAGCCCAAGGACTTCCAAATAACAAGTTACGCCCCATAGGCAAGAGTTGACACTACCACATTGTGTTTTGATTTATGAGACGTTCTATAACTCTTGCCTTAGAGGCAAGACTTAGCTCAAGGACTTTTGAATAACAAGTTACGCCTCATGGGCAAGAGTTGACACTAGCACATTGTATCTTGATCTATGAGATGCTCTATAACGTTTCTCTTAGAGGCAAGACTTAGTCCAAGGGCCTCTCACAAAATAAGTTACGCCCCATGGGCAAGAGTTAACACTACTTCATTGTGTCTTAATTTACGAGATACTCTATAATTCTTGTCTTAGAGGCAAGACTTAGCTCAAGAATTTTCAAACAAGAAGTTATGCTCCACGAGCAAGACTTGACACTACCTCATTGTGTCTTGATTTATGAGATGTTCTATAACTTTTGCCTGAGAGGCAAGACTTGTTCCAAAGGACTTCCAAACAATAAAGCACGCCCTTAAGTTTACTTCGATGTCAAAGAAAGAAGATCCTCTTTGCGTATTATCCAACTTTCTGTTCATTAGCAAAAAATAATAGAGGTTTAAAAAAAAGGAAAAATAAAGATTAAAAAAAAAGAGAAAAAAATAAAGGTTGAGAGAAAAAGAACAAAAAAATAAAGGTTGAGAAAAAAGAAAATGATAATTAAAAAAAATTGAGAAAAAAGAAAAAAATAAAAGATAAAAGAAAAAGGGAAAATAAAAATTAAAAGTTGAGAGAAATAAAGATTGAGAAAAAAAAATGAGAATTAAAAAAAAATTGAGAAAAAAGAAAATAAAAGATAAAAGAAAAAGGAAAAATAAAAATTAAAAGTTGAGAGACAAATGAACATGGAGAGTTGTGGTGTAGAGGGATAAAAATATATTTATTCTATATATAAAAATGAAGGAAAGGTATTCTTTAAAGACTTTTCTTATGGGAGGCAATAATTGAAGACCACCCACTTTGGGGGACACCCCATGTAATTTCCTCCAACAGCCCAACAACATCATGTGACTCAAACAACTCCGGATTAGTTGAAGAGTTCAAAAGCTCCACCAAAAGAACACCTTCCTTCAACATATAATTACTCTCTTTTGTATAGTGAATATAGTTGGAGAGTTAGGATTTTTTTTGGTCTCAACTACTACACTAACCTTAAAAGATAAACACAATATATTTTTTCTATCTCTCACAATATACTACTTTTCCTACTTTCAACACAAAGAAGAAAATGCCCTTTATATAAGTGTAGTATTTCTTTCATCTTGTAACTAGAGAGTAATGGATATTAAGTGAGGTAGAACATGGGATGGTTGTTACAACATTCAATTCTTAGTGGATAATTAGTAGTAAATCATGACACTAGTGTTTATATAAGTTACACCAAGAAGTAATGATCACTTTCTTGTCAATATACACCCACTTTGTCACGTCCCAAAACAGAGGGACGAACAGGAACCGTATGACCACCTTCTTTACGAGTAATCTATGACATAAATGAAGTTATAAATCGATAAACGAGCAGAATAACTAACATATGATGCATATATTTATACCATAGAGTCATTTGAATAAAAATTGTACAATGTGACACTAGATAATATCTAGGAAGCCTCTAAAGAGTAAAAAATGCTATACTACTAATAACTAGTCAGGACATGCCCGATGTACCCAACTAGATATCTATACATATACTGACTCCAGATGGAGATGAAGCTCACCAAAATATCAGCTGAAGGTAGCAAAAGAACCTAACGCAGGTGTCTGCTCCCCTGTGAACCTGACCCTGTATTTTTAAGAAAATACAGTGTCCCGAACGTAGGGAGGTCAGTACATCAACATGTACTAGTATGTAAAGCATACAATATAACAAGTAGATAAATATAGAAGCTCATATGAATCAAATGTGAAAACGAAAGAATTATAAGCATACAAGTAATAGATGTACGATATGAAACTGTAACCTATGTACCAACCTTATTAGTTCTTCATATTACGTTCAAAGAAGCGTTCATTATAATATAACCCCTATGGCTTATCTAGGTGATATACTAATGTCACGACCCGATTTCTCGGTCATGATGGTACCTACAACCCCCGGTAGGTGAACCAATCCCCGTAGCCCAGGACAGTTAGTAATGGGCTACTATCTAACAAATAAGGGAACAAGACAAAGGGAATAGATAACAGGGATATATATATATATATATATATATATATATATATATATATATTTATACATATGCGGAAACTAAACCAAACCCCAAGACATGGTATCATAGTATAGAGCCAAAACTACATACATGGAGTGCAAACGATCCCAAACACTATATACAGATGTCTCTGAATGGTAATAGAGCACATGAAGCAAAATATAAACTAAAGCTAAGCTCCGATCGCCAAGAGCTCACCCTCAGTATGAAGTAGTCCCCAACATATCTCCAAGCACGAATCACAGTGATCTAACAACGATGGCCCACGCTAGGATCTGCACCCAAAGATGCAGGGGGGTAGGGTGAGCACCAAATGCGAAGCATAAGGTACCCAGTAGGTATCATAGGCCGACTGGGCACATATAAGATAAAAGCGTAGTAACAGACAGAATAGAAGCAAGAAGTCACAGAAATCAATGAAAGGTACACAGGAACTAGCCCAGAGGGAAATCAACAGAACCACATGTGAGGCCAGTAAGCAGAATATACACACCATAGGCACAGGTGAAAGTAAGAAACAACGCACCTAGGGTCCTTGCAATAAAAGTGTATACATAATAAGTTTACGAAATGGACGATATACCGGTAACCTCAAGTATAAAAAGAGGGGAAGAGTAATGATAGGCATGCTCAGAGACATGAATCAAACTCTACTAATCATATCAATCTCAAATTCAGAAACTAACAGTCTAGCAGTAACCAATTTCATACTTAACCGTAACAGGGAACAATTCTGTAAGTAAATAGCAAGAGTCTACCTACAGTCCCCCGGCCGCCCATACAACCGAGGAACACAAATAAGTGAAAACAACCCTCCGGCATCCCATACTACCCGGAGCTGTACATGGCAGCAAACCCAGCAAACAAGGTGGTAATCGTCGAACCATGAATGATATGATGCATGAAGATCTCAAGTGCATAGTATCTTCTGTATATACGCTCTCCTCGCGGCGGGCCGTATACCGGCCCGCAGGTAGGTTTCCATGGAGGACTCTGCCGCGTATACCTCTACTCCCCCGTATCCCCCTCTTCCGGCACATGCAGCCCGTAGCCCCTGGCCCGGATAGCAAGGTCTATGGAGGTCCTCGACCCCATACCAAAACTCAGTATCAGAACATGTATCAAGATAGAGTCCCAGTCTCGATATCAAGATATAGAACCAGTCTCGAATATGCATGCCCAGACCCTGTCCAGGACTAAAAATAGTAGGAACATATCTCAAAAACCCCTCCAAGGGTGCCCGGGCGTCTCCGGGTCTAAACAGTAAAAAGTCATCTCAGGTGCTCGGTCCAACCGAGGCTAAAAATCATCTCAAGTAGTAAGAAAACTCA
>QJPP01004710.1:0-110933 GCA_003996215.1 Jaltomata sinuosa
GCGGATTTCGTATCTCGGTGCTTGAACTGTCAGCAGGTTAAGTTCGAGCACATGAGACCTGGTGGTTTGATGCAGCGACTTCCCATTCCTGAGTGGAAGTGGAAAGGGATTACTATGGACTTTGTTGTTGGTTTGCCTCGTACTTCTCATGGGTTTGATTCCATATGGGTGATTGTTGATAGGCTGACCAAGTCAGCACATTTCTTGCCAGTTCATACTTCTTATGGCGCCGAGAGGTTAGCTCAGATCTACCTTCGTGAGATTGTTCGATTGCACGGGGTCCCAGCTTCTATCATTTCAGACCGCGGCACTCAGTTTCACATCTCGTTCTGGAGGGCTATTCAGCGAGACTGGTACAGGTTCACCGTGTAAGTACCGCTTTTCACCCTCAGACAGATGGCCAGTCCGAGAGGACTATCCAGATTTTGGAGGACATGCTTCGAGCTTGTATTCTTGACTTTGGAGGTTCTTGGGATCAGTTTGTTCCCTTGGCAGAGTTTGCTTATAATAACAGCTTTCATTCGAGTATCGGCATGGCACCTTTTGAGGCTTTGTATGGCAGGCGTTGCAGATCACCGGTAGGTTGGTTTGATGGTTTTAGTGTTGGGCCACAGAGCACAGATTTGCTTCAAGATTCCTTAGACCGAGTCCGAGTGATTCAGGAAAGACTTCGGGCAGCTCAGAGCAGGCAGAAGAGTTATGCTGATAATAGGCTTCGTGCCTTGGAGTTTAGTGTCGGTGACTTGGTGTTTCTCCGTGTATCGCCCATGAAGGGCGTGATGAGATTTGGTAGGCGGGGCAAGCTTAGCCCCAGGTACATTGGGCCTTTTGAGATTCTGCAGAAGGTTGGTAGCGTTGCCTATCAGTTAGCCTTACCTCAGAGATCCTGTATTTCATGTTTCGATGTTTTGTAGGTATGTCCCAGATGAGTCTCATGTGTTGCAGTGGGATTCAGTTCAGTTGGATGAGGGTTTAGCCTTTGTTGAGGAGCCGACAACTATTTTGGCCAGAGATGTCAGGAGATTGAGGTCTCGAGAAATCCCGGTTGTTAAGGTTCAGTGGAGGCACCGTCCAGTCGAGGAGGCTACCTGGGAGACTGAGAGAGATATGAGGGATCAGTATCCGCAGCTATTTTAGCCTTCAGGTACCCCCCTTGACCTTGACTTTCGAGGACGAAAGTCCTTTTTAGTAGTGGATGATGTAATAACCCTTCCGGTTATTTCCACGAATACGTATTCCTTGTGCCGTTAGAGCGTGTTTGTAGTGGCCCCAAGTCACTTAAGGCTCGTCAGGACCGGTATTTCGGTGTTGGGCCCATTTGTTTGGTCGCATTATAAGTTTTGAAGCCAAGCAAGTCGGCAAAAGTTATCGTAAGTTCTTTATTGAATTTTCTGAACTTTGGGTCAAATGTCTCAGGGCTTTTCTCTCAATATATAAAGAGTTAGAAGTCCCCCGAAATATCAAATCGAAGGTCTACGAGTCTAGTTTTCAACGCACAAAACCTCACATCCAACTGATCTCGGAGTAAAAAGTTATGACTGTTTTACCGCGGACTGTCTGGCAGAAAACGGGTTGCGAACCGGGTCGCGATCCGGGTCGGGTCAAACTCGATTTAAGCCTCGACTTCACGTTTTAAAACGCCATTTCAGTTCCGAAACAGTATTAAAACATAATCGTGCGTTGGCGAATTACGAGCCTAAACTTAAGAATTTTATTAGCATCGTGCGTGTATTTGAAAATATTTTATTTAAAAGTTGAATTTGGTAAAAACTATATTATTATTGCCTTTTCAAAATATTTTAAAGGTTTATGAAAAATATTTTGTTACGATATAATGGTATATGTATTTATTTTATAAAGTTTTTATACATTGTATTATTTTAACGGAGATAGTAAACTTAGTTACGTTGAAATTTATTATTATAATATAGTAGGTTTTATTCAAAATAATTTTCTAATGATTATGGTATATTCAAAAATTATATTTATTATACCACGAATTTACGCAATACCCGAGTATATAAATAGCGGGACAAGAATATTTTCTTGTGGCCTTGTAATTGCCACCTCCACTCCACGTGTAGGTGGAGGGAGTGGCCAGCAAGTATGCTATAAGTGGTGGCACCACTTTGATCAAGAGTCACTTAGGTGTTTAATTAATTAAATAATATTAAGTGATTAATACTTGACTTAGCTTAGGTGTTGTTGATTTATATTCTCAGCAATTTGACATTTCAGAATGGGATATGTACTTTCTATAACTTATGCAAAAGTTGCAAAGTATGTATGTTCATACCGTGAAGAGAATTTGTGGGTTATCCAAGTTGTGTGGAACGGGAACATCGAAAAGAAAATAGATTATCAACGTCAAGTTATTCGAGTCCGAGCTTGGTTTCGTGTTGGAGGTTTTTCGGAGAGGTTCAAGCTTGTCATCGGACGACAGGTAGGTTACGATTTATTCTCCCTAGACTCCGTATATATAAAATAAAATTGTATTAATGGGCATCCTTGGGTTGGTTTATTAGGTTGGTACCACAGACCTCGACCACGTTATTCATGTCCGCCTACTTTTGTTCCTCCGTTGCTTGTAGTATTTGTCGTTATATTTTACTTACCCTTGTGTTCCTGTGAGGCCTTGTTGACTCTGGAACATAGAAGGTGGGATTTTGGGAATGTTCGCGAGTCCCGGGCATAGAATTATCCTTCTAGGCTGGTTATGCTTGCTGAGTAGCTGTGGGCCTGTGCAGGGTCGATAGGTTGATTGTGAGCTGCGGGGCAGCTATTGTGTGTGATCATACCATTTCCATGCATAGAAAGAGGTTTTATCCATGTTTTACTGTGGTTTTGGCTTCGGGCCTACTGGCACTGTTTTCTAAACCTTATATGGCCCGGGGGGGCCGTTTTTGATGGAAATGATTTGGAAATGGTTGATTTGACTTGTGAGTATTCTTGGGTAAAAGAAAGTAAGATTATGTTTTAAAACACCTGTCGCGCCCCATTTTTCTCGCGGAAAAGCGAGTTTCGACGTGACAACTCTTTTTTAGGAAGAGAGCGTGAAGAGTCGCCACCTAACGAATTTAAGGCGCGTTAGGGCGCCGTTCTAACTAATTACAACTAAATTAAATTTTATTTTTTAAGTCTACGCAACCAGAGAATCGGGTAAGGGTTCAAATTACCTCGAAAGGAAGGTGTTAAGCACCTTTCGAGGTCCACCAATGTGGGTCCCTGCCGAATTCGTTATTTAAGTGGGAATAGGTGATAAATAATAGGTCAATTAATTAAACTAAAGACTATATAATCAAACAAGTAAGACCTCATTTAAAACAAGTATTTAAGCCAATTTAATTACTAAAATCTAAATGAGAAAATCATGCATGAGTTAACGCAATAAATAAATAAGTGAAAAAAAAACTCAGATAAGCAAGAAGCCAGAAGTGACACAATGATATAGGAAAAGGGACCTAATTACTTAGTGACTTAGTTAACTACCCCAAACAGGTGAAAAGAAACAAACCTAGGTTAATTCTAACCTATTCGGATCAGCGCCCGACTTATTATCGGAGACAATTCCAAAGATATTGTCGTATTCTGCTCGGGTCGATTTCCATCATATCCGTCTATCTACCCGCCTAAGTTGGTTATTAAAATTATTATTAGCCTAAAGCGTACTAAAGAAATAAAAAATCTAGCGTACCTTATTATGCCTACCCGTCCCAACTTAATGTCCAAGAGGCATTGGACTACTATTTTGGATATGGGTCTAGACAATAAGATTCCAAGGCTACTTAGTAAGACTCGAGATTAACGTCATACAAAACATAGATGGACTTTAAAACAAGTAGCACAGAATGGTTTCGAATAGGCCTCACAATTCATACAATTAACACTTTATGTAGTTAAACCTATGGGCATGATATCTAGGGATTGAGATAGGCAGGAATAAAATTGATTTAAACTTATAGGCATGATGACTAATTAAATGTAACTAAACTGATTCCCATATGCCGAAACTAATAGTTAAATAAATTGCATGCTAACACAAGTTTTAACTTATAGGCAGGGTTGCTAATTTAATGCAGAAACTGATTTTAACATGCTGAAAGTGGTTTAAGCATGCTGAACTGAATTTAAACTGATTTTAAATATGCTGACGCAGATTATTTATTAGACATGATAATTAATTACATAAGTTTAAAACCTACAATCATGGTTATTGGTTTACATGCAGGAACAGATTTAGGCAACTGATTATTTAAGACACTAAATGAATGAATTTTTTAATCCTATAACATGGTAACTAATGAATTAATATACCAAAAGAATTCAGATCCTATAGGCATGGTATCTAAACGAATTAATATATTGAAACCTTGTTTAGATCCTATAGGCATGATATCTAAATGAGATAATATACTGAAATAAATTTAAATCATATTGGTATGCTATCTAAAAGGTTTAACATGCTGAAAACTTATGTAGTATTATAGGCATGGTAACTACTTGGTTTTAAAAATGCTGAAACAGTGACCAAATAAATTAGAACGTTGAAACAGATTGACTTATAGGCATGGTTTCTGATTTTAAACAACGAAGCAGATTTTAAGACTTAAACATGATTTCTAACAAACAATACTAATACAAACTCTATGGTCATAATTTCTAACCAATGAAAATTAATAAAATCCTATAGACATGATTTCTATGATTTACAATTAAAGCAAGTAGCACGTAGTTTGCCCCTCCCCCGTTGCAGTCCCTTAAGTATTTTATTACATCGTCGGAGTTTATACAATAGTTATTACAGGCCCGAATGAATGAATATAAAAGCATAACATAATTAATAAAATCTAAAGTTCTATAAAGATCTATCAATCCCAGGCAACTCTTCATCGCTTCCCATCTTCATTCTGTCGAATATGAACGTAGAGTTTGGAGGATCCTAATTCAACCCATAAGGTCCACCCTTGACATGTCAAGTTCCTGAGGATCTCATGGATCCTAGGCAGTGCTTATGTCAAGGAATAGGGATGTATTAGGACCTCCATATTCCACCCAAATACCACAAAGACAAACCAAGAGTGTACTCATATAAATTAACCAACAGCCAACATAAACAAGAGATAGCTAATCTATTTAATAGCTCATGAACGAGAAAACATATCAAAGCCAACATGAAGCAAATTCTAGGTGCAATCCTATAGACATGCTCTCTAATGATTTATAGATAAGCATAGATGGACTAATACACATATTTAAAGTTACAAGTGATCATGTATATAAATTTAAATCTACATCGATAGAAACTAACCATTTAACCGCAAACAAACAAGAGAATACTCGAAGTTCCACACTTAGCAATCAGTCAACTTATCAGCCAAGAAGAAAAATTCTAAAATATGAGAGTGAGTAGTGTGTCAAGTCTGTTCCCTAATGAAAAGAGGGAGCATGCTTTTATAGTGAAAAGTAGGAGGCTTTTTTTTTGGCACAAGAGAGGGACTAATTACAGTCTTCAATCATGGAAATCTTTTTCTTTATCACATAGGGCATCAATTAACTTATTAGACAGTTTTG
This sequence comes from Jaltomata sinuosa, assembly GCA_003996215.1. Taxonomy (NCBI): domain Eukaryota; kingdom Viridiplantae; phylum Streptophyta; class Magnoliopsida; order Solanales; family Solanaceae; genus Jaltomata; species Jaltomata sinuosa. The sequence goes on from QJPP01004710.1 coordinate 5,572, forward strand.
ACGTTACCATAAATAAACAAATACTGAGTTGTCAATACCAGAATCTCTTCCCAAAATCAAGTAATCGAATCAATCAGGACAATAGTTACCATGATTAGCTTGATACTAAACTTACTGTGGTCCATGTAAGGAAGAAAACAAATCAGTTTTGGAGGATGAGAACATTAATTAATTATACATCAAAACTTTACCAAGAATATCTAAGTATCAGTCATTCCAATCTAACTAAGGAAAAAAGATCAATTAAAGGATTAAGATGTAATGAAAGTAATTAACAATGGTGAAAGACTAACAAACGGGACTCACAGAAAGAGGGCCAGGCAGATCAAAGCTTAGTTACAAAATGTGACTCACAGGAAGAACATATTATAGCAATACAGAGGTAGCAACCTAAGCAAATTTTACCCCAAAGTGACTTAGAATATAAGGACAATAATCAACAGCATGCTTAAAATTGACTTCAACAACAGAGCAAACATGTATTTGAATTTTCGAAATTAGGCTAGGAGTAAAGTTCGTAGAAATTGGGGTTTTCATATACGACAGTCCACAAAAATCACAGAATTCTAAGACACAAATTTGCAGCCAACTATACTAACTTCACATCTAAAAATCAGATAACAAGAAGAAAAAGGGGACGAGACCTTGGGGGTTTTTGCCGGATGGAGATCCGTCGGAGCAGCGGTGACATGACTGTTGTTTGGTGGAGCTCCGCCGGTGATGAGCGGAGGGAGAGAAAGGAAAAGAGGTGGGGTGAAGAGAGAGGTGGTGATGGCGGTGGGTTTGCATGGTTTGCCGGAGTGGCGGCGAGAGGAGAAGCGTAGCGGCGTCTACCGCTCGTCAGCGAAAGAGGAAGAGAGCTGACCTCGGAGTGGGGGTTTTAGCCATGGTGGTGGTGGTGATGAGGTTTTGACGGTGGCTGTTTCACCGGTGAAACGAGGCAGCGACAGAGGGAATTGAGAGATGAGATGATGGAAGCGGCGTTGAGGCGGTGGGGTTTCGCTGCTGCTGGTGGGGTTTGTCTGGAGAAACAAGGCGGCGTCAGTGGGCCGCCGCTCATCGGTGAGGGTTGTTTGCTGGTCCACCATGACTGGCCGCTTGCCAGCGACGATGGTGGTGGCGGTGAAGAGAGGAAGAGGGAAAAAGGAGAGGAGATGGGGCGGCTGGTGGAGATGAGTCTCTGATTTCTTTAGGGATTTTTTGGGGTTGGTTAATTAAAAAGGGAAATAAAGGAAGATCAGATCAGGGCCATTGGATCAGATGGACAAACGGCTGAGATTAAATCTGGGAATAATGGGTCGGGTCAAATTGATCTGGATCAAGTCATTCAAATTGGGTTAAATAAAATTTGGATTGGGATTTAAAAAGGGTCAATTGGACTTAATTGAGGCTACAATTTAAATCAATTGGGTAGAAAATGGCTAGAATTTAAATAAATTAGGAAGAAAAATTGAAATTGGGCTGCTATTTAATAAATAAATACTACGTATATATAATTTAATAGATAAAATAATAACTAACAATAATTAACAAATAATTAACAAACAAAATATATTATTTAAAAATATAAATAAATTACGTATACATTTTGTACGTAAAAATTGATGACATGTAATATTATACAAAATTTATGATAAAATAGTAATAATTAAGAATTAAATTATATATTTGTAAATTGCATATGAATTTAAAAACTGTCAAGACGACGATAAAATACATGATTTATTTAGTAAATAAAGCAATACGCGAGAAAAAATTAAGCTTAAAAAATAAGAATAACTAGTAAAATAGCAGCCCGTGAGAGGTGTACGGAGGTCAAAATTGGGTGTCAACAGCTGCCCCTTCCTTGCTCAGGAATGAAGGATGAATTATCGGGCAAGGAACGTTGACTTAGTAGCCAATTTTGTCCGATCGGAGGCGTAGTTCTTCGAAATCGGAGAAACAAAGGGGGGAATTATAAAAAGTTACGGCCGAGACTTCGTTTTTCAAGTCGCCTACATATCCCTGTTTTTACAGGAATCAGGCCATGTGTAGTTCTAGATTTAGAAAAGAATGAGGCTTCTAGAGAAGATATACAATCGAACTTCTGGATGGAGACGTAGTTGGCGCGAGTTGACAAGGTTAGAGTATTAGCAAAATGGAATGGGAATATGATTTACGAATAAAGAATTATGCTTTGAAGAATTGCTGTTAGCCGTTTCTTGTCTTGCCTGCAAAATTAGATAAAATTGTTAGCTCATTAATATAGAGAAGTATTGACTAATGTGGCGCAAAATAGTAATTAATAATAATAATGAAGAGAAGAGGTGAGAAAACTTATCGCTTTATGTTGTTGCAGTATTTTTGAGGAACCTCAAAAATTCTGCCCCAGTTTAAACCTTTAAAGAGAAATCATCAGTTGTTAAACCTGTAGATGTAAGGAATAATTTATATATTTTGTAGGGCCAACAGAAGTTGTCTTATTGCAAGGCGAACGAGCCTGAGTGTTCCTTTGTAAGGCGAACGAGCCTGATTGCACGTTTGTAAGGCGAACGAGCCTGAATGTTCATTTGTAAGGCGAACGAGCCTAAAATGTTTCTTTGTAAGGCGAATGAGCCTGAATGTTCATTTGTAAGGTGAACAAGCCTAAGTGTTCCTTTGTAAGGCGAACGAGCATGAATGTTCATTTGTAAGGCGAACAAGCCTAAGTGTTCCTTTGTAAGGCGAACGAGCCTGAATGTTCATTTGTAAGGCGAACAAGCCTGAATGTTCATTTGTAAGGCGAACAAGCCTAAGTGTTCCTTTGTAAGGCGAACGAGCATGAATGTTCATTTGTAAGGCGAACAAGCCTGAAGTGTTCCTTTGTAAGGCGAACGAGCATGAATGTTCATTTGTAAGGCGAACAAGCCTGAAGTGTTCCTTTGTAAGGCGAACGAGCCTGAATGTTCATTTGTAAGGCGAACAAGCCTAAATGTTCATTTGTAAGGCGAACCCAGCCTAAGTGTTCCTTTGTAAGGCGAACGAGCCTGAATGTTCATTTGTAAGGCGAACAAGCCTGAAGTGTTCCTTTGTAAGGCGAACGAGCCTGAATGTTCATTTGTAAGGCGAACAAGCCTTAAGTGTTCCTTTGTAAGGCGAACGAGCCTGAACGTTCATTTGTAAGGCGAACGAGCCTGAAGTGTTCCTTTGTAAGGCGAACGAGCCTTCATAACATAATTAATTATTTAATGGCAATAGTAATCTGATTTCCATATTCAATGGATCAAAAGTAGCTTAACTAAATGCTAGTGGCTCAATTCAAGTATTTAGTGGCCAAAAGTAGCATAATTCGGAAGTATAAGGTTAGAACATCTTAGCCTTTGCGTCATATGCGAGAGGAAGCAGAGCATCTCTTGGTGACGATTTTTCTTGATTGCGAAAATAATTTGTGATTTACACTTGTTATTCCTGCATTCAAAGAAAAGCTGTAAGTTTTAAAAGGTGAGATTGATACGTACCTTAAATTGTCTTTGTCTCTTTGCATTGTCTTGATTCTGTGAATTCGAGCTCGCCATGTATTTTGGTAAAATTTTTGAGGACTTCTCAAAAATTTCTGCCCAGTTTAAAATAAAATACTTTATTATAGTCTTCCCATATTGAAAGATTGCCTCCATGGAGAATTTTTAAGGTTTCTCAAAACTCAGACAACATTTTCATGTAAAGAGGTGTATTCCTGCCTCACTCAAAGAAGAATATTAGCACAAAAGATATGGTTGCCTTGCGCTTGACCATCATGATCCTAATTTTGAATCTGCATTATGATACTATTGGCCGCTTGACAGATTAAAAGAATTTAGGCTTAATAAGTGGATAGCTAGGTCAAGGCCAATTCGATTTGAAAGTGAAAGAAGAAGAAATTTTTATTAGATTAAGACCGAACCCAATAATGAGCTGCCTACATATCCAAATAGGAATCAGGTCAAATGTAGTTCAAGAATACAAAAGAGAGTGAATAAAAGCAGAAGAAGTTTATTGATCATAAGACGGACAAATAGAGGATAATAACACTTTGCATATGAGAGTCTTGTTCTCGTCAATTCCTTTGATGTAGCCTGCGCTTCCTTGTTAAATGTCTTGGAAATAGTTTTGTTGGATCACCTTGAGCAATGACTGCATTTCTCATGACAGGATTACTGTTTGGTGATCTTTGCACTTTTATTTTGCCCTTCTCAATCAGAGTCTGAATTTTATGCCTCAATGCTGAATAGTCCTCGATATCATGACCTTGAACATTTGAATGATAAACACAACTTTTGAATGGATCAAAACACGGAGATGAGTACCTAGGAATCCATCCTCTTATTGGTTTCAACACTCCTTGAGCCCACAATCTTTGAAATATACTCGACAAAGTTTCCGTTAAAGGAGTAAAGGTACGAGGTTTTCTCCCTTTTTGTGGGGAAGAATCGGGTGCCTGATACACCTCTGGAGAACTTTGTGGGTTATGCGACTAGGGACGCTCATAAAAAATGGCATGGACTTGTTCAGAATTTTGATGATATTGTGTTTGAGGTATAGGGGTCGATATCTTATTTCCTTTTTCATCCTGTGAGCTCTTCGGTGCTTGAAAGGCGGCTTGTATTGTAGAAACATCATTGATTCTCCCCGTCTGAATGCCATATTCTAATTCTTTTCCAATTCGAATCAGATTGTCAAAACTTTGAATACTTGCAAAGTATAATGATTCATAATATACACCATCGAGTGATCTTATGAAGGTTTGTACCAATTCTTCTTCAGGTACTGAAGGACGCACTTTAGAAGCTTCTAATCTCCATCGTGTTACATATTCCTCAAAAGACTCGTGATTCAATTTTCTTAATCCGAGCAAATTTAGCATAGTTGCATCGGCCTTAATGTTGAACTTATATTGTTCTACAAAGTCTCGAGCCATATCTTCCCACGAATACCATTTGTCAAAGTCTTGTTTGACATACCATGTGAGTGCTATTCCCGATAAACTCTGAATAAATAACCTCATAAGAAGAGCCTCGTTATGTCCTGTTCCAACCAATCTGCTGCAATAATCCTTAAGATGTGTGATTGGATCTCCATGCCCATCAAACACATTGAATCTTGGAACTTTGTACCCTAGCGGCAATTCAATTCCTGGATGTAGACATAACTTCTTATACCTCAGGTCATAAACATTTTCAGAGCGTAATTTTTCATCCACCCTCTCCTCTAAATCATGAATCCTTTTTTGCAATGCACCTAGCTTGTTGTTCTCATTTTTTCCAGATATAATCATGCTCGGTAAAGTACCGCGATCAATGTGGGCCGAAGATATTTGTTCAGGGAGTGTATGAGTAGGGACGGAGAGCGGAGATATAGTACAAAAAGTTTTTTGCCTGGAGCTAGAAGGAAGAAGACTAGCTTTCTTTCGAATACTGAGCATATTTGTCATATTGCAGATTCTTAGTCGAATCGATGTTCAAACGCTAGGCAACCTTTGAGCAAAAATAAACCCAAATAAAATTATCATGTAGCATAAATAAGTTTGAAACCTTGAATAATAATGATGATAATGATACTTAAAAATAAAGGACGCCCAAAACGGACGAGAGTTAAAATTTAAAGAGTGATCGAGCTTTGCATGAAATTCATGATAGTAACAAAACTTATGATTTCAAAGGTTCGACACGATACTAGGATGCATACTTAAGAGACAAGGGAGTCGTAGGATGAACAAGGTCGATTATCGTTGAACACTAGAGTTCTCTTTCATCTAACGTTCAACTTTAGTCAACCTTGGGAGAAGTAGATTCATGATTGACAAATGAGGAATGCACGAAAGAAAGTATCTTATGAAGAACAAGATTATGGAGTCATAGAGCGGAATGCCTTATTTATCTGAGTAACAGATTATGATTTATTCGGAATTGAATTGAGGTTATGAGGGATTTATACAATTCCAAAGTTGCGAGAGTTGAAAGATGACACAAACATCGAATGTTGACGATTGAAAGTCAAACTTACGATGAAATATGGACCCAAATAAATAGGATTTTGACAGAGGAAATAATATGTCCATGTAGAACGCGAGGAGTCAAGGATATTCTAAAGGCAATAAATTACCCTAAGAGGTTAGAAAGGGGTCTAGAATATCCTATCAAGGAATAGATCAAATCAAGAGATGATTTGCATGTCAAAAGAATATTTCTAGAGGACAAGCTCAAATCATAACGTTAGAATAAAGGAGGATCTGACTAAGCCCCAAGATTGTACGATTTGGCCCTAAGGAAAAAGGTACGGTACTATAAATTACTTGCATTAAGTGCAAATAAATGAATTTTGACGTCGCCTAAAGCTTGAAATTCTAAGAGTAAGAGATAGGCTAAGACAAGAATGATAACGTAAACATAAAAGATTAACACATAGCAAATAAATATATGCATCATTCTGGTGTCACGAATACCCATTTATAGTTAATACATGCATGAGTTAAGTATAAGGGGTAGGCACAACACTATCTTAGGTTTCCAAGATTTGGATTGACACAGACTCAAGGTTTTCCTATGCGAGGAGGCACGTGGTCACACGGTAGCAAAACTATCCGCTCACCCCACGTCTATGCCAACTCTTTAAAATTGGTGTTTGAAAGAATTTTGGAGAAGTGCAAAGGCACAACTCACGTGTATGGTGTGTGAAAGTGTGAAATTCCCAAGTGGGAGAGATATGAGCGGAATGACAGTTATGAAAAGCGGTAATAAGTAGCATACAATGAAAAGCAGTAACACATGAACAGTTTAACGAAACAATAACAACATAAATAAAGCAGGATCAAGAAATAAAGTAAATAAATAAAGAGAAAGAAATAAATGCATCATGAGATATACTAGACAAAATAATTAAATAATAAACTAATCATGAAATACTAATAAGAAAACACGTAAGGAGAATAAGAAAAGATATCAACATGAAACAAACTCGATTATTTAAGGAAACAAATAAGGGAGAAAGGAAAAGGGACTAATCATAAATTTCCTTTTGACGAAAAAAAAACAAAAAGAACAAGTTCAATCTTATAAAGGTAACAAAAACAAAGAACACGAAATCCCACATAAAATACAAACCCGTAATGGTTAGAACCTAATAATCCCCAGCAGAGTCGCCATTCTGTCGCGCCCCATTTTTCTCACGGAAAAGCGGGTTTCGACGTGACAACTCTCTTTTAGGAAGAGAGCGTGAAGAGTCGCCACCTAACGAATTTAAGGCGCGTTAGGGCGCCGTTCTAACTAATTACAACTAAATTAAATTTTATTTTTTAAGTCTACGCAACCAGAGAATCGGGTAAGGGTTCAAATTACCTCGAAAGGAAGGTGTTAAGCACCTTTCGAGGTCCACCAATGTGGGTCCCTGCCGAATTCGTTATTTATGTGGGAATAGGTGATAAATAATAGGTCAATTAATTAAACTAAAGACTATATAATCAAACAAGTAAGACCTCATTTAAAACAAGTATTTAAGCCAATTTAATTACTAAAATCTAAATGAGAAAATCATGCATGAGTTAACGCAATAAATAAATAAGTGAAAAAAAAACTCAGATAAGCGAGAAGCCAGAAGTGACACAATGATATAGGAAAAGGGACCTAATTACTAAGTGACTTAGTTAACTACCCCAAACAGGTGAAAAGAAACAAACCTAGGTTAATTCTAACCTATTCGGATCAGCGCCCGGCTTATTATCGGAGACAATTCCAAAGATATTGTCGTATTCTGCTCGGGTCAATTTCCATCATATCCGTCTATCTACCCGCCTAAGTTGGTTATTAAAATTATTATTAGCCTAAAGCGTACTAAAAAAATGAAAAATCTAGCGTACCTTAGTATGCCTACCCGTCCCAACTTAATGTCCAAGAGGCATTGGACTACTATTTTGGATATGGGTCTAGACAATAAGATTCCAAGGCTACTTAGTAAGACTCGAGATTAACGTCATACAAAACATAGATGGACTTTAAAACAAGTAGCACAGAATGGTTTCGAATAGGCCTCACAATTCATACAATTAACACTTTATGTAGTTAAACCTATGGGCATGATATCTAGGGATTGAGATAGGCAGGAATAAAATTGATTTAAACTTATAGGCATGATGACTAATTAAATGTAACTAAACTGATTCCAATATGCCGAAACTAATAGTTAAATAAATTGCATGCTAACACAAGTTTTAACTTATAGGCAGGGTTGCTAATTTAATGCAGAAACTGATTTTAACATGCTGAAAGTGGTTTAAGCATGCTGAACTGAATTTAAACTGATTTTAAATATGCTGACGCGGATTATTTATTAGACATGATAATTAATTACATAAGTTTAAAACCTACAATCATGGTTATTGGTTTACATGCAGGAACAGATTTAGGCAACTGATTATTTAAGACACTAAATGAATGAATTTTTTAATCCTATAACATGGTAACTAATGAATTAATATACCAAACGAATTCAGATCCTATAGGCATGGTATCTAAACGAATTAATATATTGAAACCTTGTTTAGATCCTATAGGCATGATATCTAAATGAGATAATATACTGAAATAAATTTAAATCATATTGGTATGCTATCTAAAAGGTTTAACATGCTGAAAACTTATGTAGTATTATAGGCATGGTAACTACTTGGTTTTAAAAATGCTGAAACAGTGACCAAATAAATTAGAACGTTGAAACAGATTGACTTATAGGCATGGTTTCTGATTTTAAACAACGAAGCAGATTTTAAGACTTAAACATGATTTCTAACAAACAATACTAATACAAACTCTATGGTCATAATTTCTAACCAATGAAAATTAATAAAATCCTATAGACATGATTTCTATGATTTACAATTAAAGCAAGTAGCACGTAGTTTGCCCCTCCCCCGTTGCAGTCCCTCAAGTATTTTATTACATCGTCGGAGTTTATACAATAGTTATTACAGGCCTGAATGAATGAATATAAAAGCATAACATAATTAATAAAATCTAAAGTTCTATAAAGATCTATCAATCCCAGGCAACTCTTCATCGCTTCCCATCTTCATTCTGTCGAATATGAACGTAGAGTTTGGAGGATCCTAATTCAACCCATAAGGCCCACCCTTGACATGTCAAGTTCCTGAGGATCTCACGGATCCTAGGCAGTGCTTATGTCAAGGAATAGAGATGTATTAGGACCTCCATATTCCACCCAAATACCACAAAGACAAACCAAGAGTGTACTCATATAAATTGACCAACAGCCAACATAAACAAGAGATAGCTAATCTATTTAATAGCTCATGAACGAGAAAATATATCAAAGCCAACATGAAGCAAATTCTAGGTGCAATCCTATAGACATGCTCTCTAATGATTTATAGATAAGCATAGATAAGCATAGATGGACTAATACACATATTTAAAGTTACAAGTGATCATGTATATAAATTTAAATCTACATCGATAGAAACTAACCAGTTAACCGCAAACAAACAAGAGAATACTCGAAGTCCCACACTTAGCAATCAGTCAACTTATCAGCCAAGAAGAAAAATTCTAAAATATGAGAGTGAGTAGTGTGTCAAGTCTGTTCCCTAATGAAAAGTGGGAGCATGCTTTTATAGTGAAAAGTAGGAGGCTTTTTTTTTTTGGCACAAGGAGAGGGACTAATTACAGTCTTCAATCATGGAAATCTTTTTCTTTATCACATAGGGCATCAATTAACTTATTAGACAGTTTTGACGTTACCATAAATAAACAAATACTGAGTTGTCAATACCAGAATCTCTTCCCAAAATCAAGTAATCAGATCAATCTGGACAATAGTTACCATGATTAGCTTGATACTAAACTTACTCTGGTCCATGTAAGGAAGAAAACAAATCAGTTTTGGAGGATGAGAACATTAATTAATTATACATCAAAACTTTACCAAGAATATCTAAGTATCAGTCATTCCAATCTAACTAAGGAAAAAAGATCAATTAAAGGATTAAGATGTAATGAAAGTAATTAACAATGGTGAAAGACTAACAAACGGGACTCACAGAAAGAGGGCCAGGCAGATCAAAGCTTAGTTACAAAATGTGACTCACAGGAAGAACATATTATAGCAATACAGAGGTAGCAACCTAAGCAAATTTTACCCCAAAGTGACTTAGAATATAAGGACAATAATCAACAGCATGCTTAAAATTGACTTCAACAACAGAGCAAACATGTATTTGAATTTTTGAAATTAGGCTAGGAGTAAAGTTCGTAGAAATTGGGGTTTTCATATACGACAGTCCACAAAAATCACAGAATTCTAAGACACAAATTTGCAGCCAACTATACTAACTTCACATCTAAAAATCAGATAAAAAGAAGAAAAAGGGGATGAAGTTGAAGAGGATAAAACCCGGATGAATTCGTGGTGATCTATCGCAAAATCGAGATCTCAAAACTTCCACAGAGATCAAGATGAGAGGCTAAATTTCTTATCGGTCATCCGAAACTCGACCGTGAAAATCAGTATTGAGCTATGTACAGTATCCCATCTCTTCCAATATTTGTCGGGCAAGACGAGACCTTGGGGGTTTTTGCCGGATGGAGATCCGTCGGAGCAGCGGAGACATGACTGTTGTTTGGTGAAGCTCCGCCGGTGATGAGCGGAGGGAGAGAAAGGAAAAGAGGTGGGGTGAAGAGAGAGGTGGTGATGGCGGTGGGTTTGCATGGTTTGCCAGAGTGGCGGCGAGAGGAGCAGCGTAGCGGCGTCTGCCGCTCGTCAGCGAAAGAGGAAGAGAGCTGACCTCGGAGTGGGGGTTTTAGCCATGGTGGTGGTGGTGATGAGGTTTTGACGGTGGCTGTTTCACCGGTGAAACGAGGCAGCGACAGAGGGAATTGAGAGATGAGATGATGGCAGCGGCGTTGAGGCGGTGGGGTTTCGCCGCTGCTGGTGGGGTTTTTCTGGAGAAACAAGGCGGCGTCAGTGGGCCGTCGCTCATCGGTGAGGGTTGTTTGCTGGTCTACCATGACTGGCCGCTTGCCAGCGACGATGGTGGTGGCGGTGAAGAGAGGAAGAGGGAAAAAGGAGAGGAGATGGGGCGGCTGGTGGAGATGAGTCTCTGATTTCTTTAGGGATTTTTTGGGGTTGGTTAATTAAAAAGGGAAATAAAGGAAGATCAGATCAGGGCCGTTGGATCAGATGGACAAACGGCTGAGATTAAATCTGGGAATAATGGGTCGGGTCAAATTGATCTGGATCAAGTCATTCAAATTGGGTTAAATAAAATTTGGATTGGGATTTAAAAAGGGTCAATTGGACTTAATTGAAGCTACAATTTAAATCAATTGGGTAGAAAATGGCTAGAATTTAAATAAATTAGGAAGAAAAATTGAAATTGGGCTGCTATTTAATAAATAAATACTACGTATATATAATTTAATAGATAAAATAATAACTATAAATAATTAACAAATAATAAACAAACAAAATATATTATTTAAAAATATAAATAAATTATGTATACATTTTGTACGTAAAAATTGATGACATGTAATATTATACAAAATTTATGATAAAATAGTAATAATTAAGAATTAAATTATATATTTGTAAATTGCATATGAATTTAAAAACTGTCAAGACGACGATAAAATACATGATTTATTTAGTAAATAAAGCAATACGCGAGAAAAAATTAAGCTTAAAAAATAAGAATAACGAATAAAATAACAGCACGTGAGAGGTGTACGGAGGTCAAAATTGGGTGTCAACAACACCAGTTTTACTACTACACTAGACTCGGCAGGGCCGGAGTGCTAGTTGAGTTTTGTTGCTACTTGAGATGATTTTTAGCTTCGGTCGGACCGAACACCTAAGCTGACTTTTTACTGTTTAGACCCGGTTACGCCCGGGCACCCTTGGAGGGGTTTTTGAGACATTTTCCTACTACTTTAGTCCTGGACAGGGTCTGGGCATTGCATATTCGAGATTGGTCTCTATTTTGATACCGGACTTGCTTCCGGACGACATGTGTTGATACTGAGTTTTAGTATGCGGTCTGGGACCTCCATGGACCTTGCCATCCGGGCCAGGGGCTACGGGCTGCGTGTGCCGGAGGAGGGGTATACGGTGGAGTAGAGGTATACGGGCAGCGTCCTTCCATGGAACCTACCTGCTGGGCCGGATCGGCGCCGGAGGAGGTACATACAGAGATACCATGGCACTTGAGATCTTCATGCATCATATCATTCATGGTTCGAGGTTCCACCCTTGTTTGTTGTTTGCTGATTGTACGCTCCGGTAGTATGGGATGCCGGAGGGTTTGTTTTCACTTGTTTGTATTCCTCAGTTGTATGGGCGGCCGAGGGACTGTAGGTAGACTCTTTCTATTTACTTGTAGAATTATTCCTTGTTACGGTTAATTATGAAATTGGTTACTGCTAGACTGTTAGTTGCTGGGTGTGGGATTGATATGATTAGTTGGTCTTGATTCATGTCTCTGAGCATGCCTATTATTACTCTTTCTCTCTTCTTCTTACACTTGAGGTTACCGGTATACCGTCCATTTCGTAAACTTATTTGTATACACTGTTGTTGCAAGGACCCCAGGTGCGTTATTTCTTACTTTCACATGTGCCTATGGTGTGAATATTTTGCTTACTAGCCTCATATGTGGTTCTGTTGATTTCCCTCTGGGCTAGTTCCTGTGTACCTTTCGTTGATTTCTGTGACTACTTGCTTCTATTCTGTCTATTACTACTCTTTTATCTTATATGTGCACAGTCGGCCTATGATACCTACTGGGTACCTTATGCTTCGCATTTGGTGCTCACCCTTACCCCCTGCATCTTTGGGTGCAGATCCTAGCGTGGGCCATCGCCGTTAGATCACTGTGATTCGTGCTTGGAGATCTGTCGGGGACTACTTCAGACTAGGGTGAGCTCTTGGCGATCGGAGCTTAGCTTTAGTTTATCTTTTTCTTCATGTACTCTATTACCATTCAGAGATATCTGTATATATAGTTTTGGTTTATTTGCACTCCATGTATGTAGTTTGGCTCTATACTATGATACCAGGTCTTGGGGTTTGGTTTAGTTTCCGCATATGTATATCCCTGTTATCTATTTTATTTGTCTTGTTCCCTTATTTTCTAGATAGTAGCCCATTACTAACTGTTCTGGGCTACGGGGATTGGTTCACCTACCGTGGGTTGTAGGTGCCATCATGACCGAGAAATTGGGTCGTGACACATTTCCTTCTCCTCATTTGTGCATACACCCTCAATCTTAGGCTTTTGCCTATGTCAAATTTTATTTCCCCCCAAACTTAGGCTTTTAGCCTACATTTCACTTTCTAGCTATTAGGGAGGATTGGTGCAAAAATTGAAGATTCAAAAAGGGCTAAGGTGTCTAACAAGGTGACAAAGAAAAGTTACAAGCTCAAAGGGGCTTACTAGGATCAATGTTAAGAGAATTCAATTTGGGTAAAGTGGCTATTCAAAAAGGGACTAAGTTCATCTTCTAAGCTCGGCAACATCTAGGATTTTGCCTTGAATCACATTTGGGGAAAGTTCTAGACAATACGTGTGCAGAAGAACAAAGTAAAACCTTACCACACAAGGCATCATAACACAAGAATTTCACAATCAGTCTCAAAAGTCAATTGGGACAAATGACTTTTGACAAGCTATTCTGAGTTCTACACACTCGTTTGTGAATCAATCAAGCCCAATGGAGAATTTGCAAGTCATGACAAGAGAACACTTTTAGCAAAAATCATTTTACCCTATTTCCTTCAAATTGGCAATTCCTTGCTAAGAAAAAATAAATAAATTTTGGTGGGCCTATTCCGAGACAAGCAACACATGAACTCAATTAAACACTAAAATTTGATATTTTCCTTTAAGAAAGTCGCATCTCAATATATCATAGGGAAACACCAACTGGTTTGACACAAAAAAAATAAAAAATATATTTTCTCCTTGGAAAAGAACCATGGTATGAAGAAAACCTACTGCGTTTATTCGACTAACCTACTATTAACAAGGCAAAAAAGTGTTATGCACTCATGCGTAGGAACTAAGAGTGTTTGCAAGGCACGGATAGTGAAAAAATTATGCATATAGGACTAACCCGGCAATATGGAAACTCCACGAATAAAAGCATCAAGCCCAACAAGGGAGCAATATTAAACACAAGGCAATTTGTCAATTAAAAACATGCTTCACAATGGTTTTGTAATAATTACAACCCAAAACTTAAATGTAGCATTGCCCTCAATGCATGAAAATGAAAAGAATTGAATAATAAGGTCAACTTTCGGAGATATGCCGACTGGAGGGGAAGTGCGAGTCGCACATGTGCAAGTGCGAAATGCCGAGTCATCAAAGATCATTGTGGAAATCAGTAAAGTTTCCAGTGATTTGCTTCCCCATATGCAAAGTGACTTGCATGGAACATAATGGTAGGTGTGAATTGCATGAGGTCAATGCATATCTCAGTGAAAAATGGCTGAAGTGCCAGTGATCTATTTTGACATGCGAAACAACTTGCTTTCCGCATACTGGAGGATACAATTCGTACATGAAGGCACATGTGTAGTCCAAAATTTTGTCATAGTTTTAGTTTTCTACTTTTTTCTTGCATAGTCGGGTGCGACGCACATACTGAGGGATGTATTTCGCATGGTCTATCGCATGTGAGATCAAAGTTGTAGGTAGATCTGTCAGTAGGGCAGTTAGCATGAAAGTAGAACTTCTCCATGTGCATTTTGTCTATTGCCTCATAGGAGTAATTTTTTGCCTTCAAGGCACTTAAATGTCACCCAAATCACCTCCTACCTAAAAATTTCACAAAAACAACAAAATAGTAAAGAGAGAAAAGAGAAAATACTGAAACTAAGACGGACACTTGGGTTGCCTCCCAAAAAGTGCTTGATTTTACGACGTGGCACGATGATGGTACCTCATGAATTAATCATTGGCCCAGTTCATACCAATATGATTGGCACAATCCCAACTGAAACACCAAAAGTACTTCTTTAAGATTTTCATTACCTCCGCTCTTTTCCAAGTTAACAACATATAGATATGGACAATTGAAGAGCATCATTTGGATCCATGTGCATGTCAACCAAATATGGTTGTTTAGGCATGATGAATCCTTCAAGATCCTTCTCTCCACCATTATTGTAGAAAAAAAGTTGACCTTCGGTGGTTTTCTTTCAATTGCATCTCCCCAAGGCCTTCCAACCATCTCATCCGTGGTAGCAATAATGGACACCACCCTATACTCATCCAGAGGTTTCATTGATTGACAAACATTGAATATGACCTCCTCGTTCACCATATGTAATTTGAGTTCTCCTAACTCATATTGACTAAGGCTCTTCCAATAGCTAAGAATGGTCACCCTAGGATAATAGGCACTTTGAGATCAATATCACAATCCAATACTATGAAATCAACTGGCAATATGAACTTGTCCACTTTTACCAATACATCAAATAATGTCCCCACCAGGCACTTAATTGAATAACCAACCATTAGCAAACTCATTGGTGTGGGTTTAGGAGTAACTAAACCTAAGTTTCTGAAAATCAAAAGAGGTATCAAATTGATGCTTGCCCCGAGGTCACACAAGGCTTTTCTGAAAAAGAACACCCCAATGGTACAAGGGATGGTGAAAGCTCCTGGATCCTTTCGTTTAGAGTCTATATTGCTTGTCATAATAGCACTACAACTATGGGACACTTCAAACATACCCATATCAATCACTATTTTCTTCTTTAGAAATTCCTTCATGAATTTAGCATACCCTGGCATTTGCATAAGAGCATCAACCAAAGCAATGTTGATACATAGTTTGTTGAACATGTCTAAAAACTTATTGAATTGATTATCTTCCTTTTTCTTGATTAACCTCTGAGGATATGAGGGAGGACCTTTAGGCAATGACCTTGGCTTACTAGGGGATTCCTCCTCTATCTCAATTGCAACTTGAGGTGGTGACTCGATCTCATCCTTCTCCTCATTTGTAATATCATCATTGATCACTAAATATGGTGCACTAAGATTTACCCCAATATCCGGACTTAAATCACTACTCTTCTCAATCACGATATCCCAGAGGTAGAAATTGGACCCTCCAAATGATCATGTGAGGCAATAAGAGTAGGACCTATACCGTCCAATAAATTTGAATTTATAGAAAGCCTTTACCGTATGATTGATGTGGCATCTTTATCCCTCCTGTTGGTCAAATCAATGCCCTCCGCTCAGTGAGTTTTGTCCAATGGATGAAATAGCGGACACATTGCTAGCATACACAACTTACTAATGAGAACATGGAAGGGCATATAAGTGGACTATTGTCTAGATTTTATTTTGAATTGCTTAGCAATAATTTCCCCTTTATTGATGTGAATACCAGACATAATACATGATATGAGGACATCTACCTTGATGGACACATGGGTGGTGTTCTTTGATGGAATAAGCCAGGTGCAAAAAAAATCTAACAATATCCAGGCCTCAAACTTAAGATCTTGCCTGGAGATACGACCTTTAGACACTGCCCAAAAAGGTTGGACTTCAGCAATGACACTGGCTACCCAAGAATATTTGTTGGCCTGTGAGGCTAAACATTCGGAAAACCTTATTGGTGAACGCGGTTCATCACCCCACTTCATAGAGTTTATGGAAGTGGGGGTAACATCAATCTCTTTTCCCTGAACTAGGACTGATTGTAGACATGGTATCTTGTCTATGGGACCCTTATCCTATAGAATAACTTGCCTAGCTTGGTAGGATGCATGAAACTCTCATACTAATTCTAGGAAATAAGGACGGGGAACTTCAGATAATTGATCCCACAACCGTTTATCAAACTGTTTGGCTATGTTGGGGAACTCATTCTTGAAGGAGTCTATATCAAACCCTGATTCTTTTGTAATAGCTCTCTATTCACGAAAGGTGAGATAATAGGCTTCCATCCCCTCAAGGCAAAATCAAATTTGAATTTTAGAGGGTCCTTTATTTTTCACTGGTACATACAGATTTGCAGATCTTGAAGCTCCATTTGTGGTTCTCCCTTTTCGATTGTGCCTACAAAAAGTCATGGTCCTGCAAACAGATGTAAGCACCAGGAAATTATACAGAAATTTATTTGCATTTTTACAATATATGAAGAAATAAAATACTACAAGAAGCTAACAAAATAACAAGAAACCAAATGCATAACAAAAGAAAAAGGCACCAGGTGAACTGATGGCATGTGCGAGTCATATGCAAATCGCAATTGGATACTTGCACTTTGCAGGTGACTTTGCCCATGCTAACAATAGACATGGAAATAAATGGTGGGATGGGAAAAGATATATGTGATTCACATTTGATGACTCATGTGTCGCAAATGCTTTTGCCCCTTTCTGGCAGTAGCCTAGCAACCTAAGCATCACATGCGATGCCTCCTGCATTTTACAGGTAAAGACATGTGATTCACATGCAGAACGCAGGTGAAAGAAATAAGGATTTTGAACTCTTTGTTTTCACTTGCATTGCATATGTGATTCACATGGGTAACACCTGTGGAATGCAAGCGCGAACTAGGCTATAAACACATATTTCAATAGGATTAAGGCATAGTAAGCACTAGTTGACCAATTTAACCATGTTATTTGGGTACTCAAACTTCCCTGAAAAACATCACAATTAAGCAAGACACAACAAATAGGAGACGTATGCTCAAAAATTTCCCTTAAGAAGGAGGTTACCCCATCTATCATCAGGAATATAAAGCATTACAATAAGCTTCTAAGGCATATTCAAACGCAACCAAAATTCACTCCACTTAACCAAAGGGCTAACCGAACAATCCAAATTCAATTTAAAATAACACAAGGGTGCAAACATATAATTTCATCCCAACACAATAATACTTAACAAAAACTTGCAAAGACGATCCTTTACCCTTAAGAACGATGTCACCCACTCTATCATTGGGCCAAATCATGCATCATCACAAGTGGGTTACTCATAATTCACCCTAAACTCACAATTTGAGGCCAAAAATTATCACAAATCACATGCATAACTTTGTAAACACGACCTAACAAGTTTTTCACAAGTAAAAACAACAATAGGCCCCAAAATTGGGGTTCAAAAAATAGATCTCGCCCAAAAACTCAATATGGTAGAATAAACTAGCATGCTTCACAAATAATATTCCTAATCTACTTAAAAACAATAATTTAACATTAAGGAACTTACCACAAGTGAAAAAAAAGTAGTGAAGAGTGAAAAGCTGAAACTTTGAGGCTTAACAATGGTGACCCAAAAAATTTTTGCCGAAAAAGTGATGTGCAGCGGCGGCGGACTTCAGTGGTGAAGTGGTGGGGAAGGAGAAAGAGATTGTGGGGAGGATTTTGGGAGATTGAGGGAGTTTTAAGAGAGAATTTGGAGGTTTATGGAGAGTTATGGAAGTAAAAGAAGTGAAAAAGTCAGTTTAAGGAGAAAAAAAGAAGAAGAGGCGTGGGTTGGAATTTTGGGTCGGGTCGGTCAATGGGTAAGCCAACATAAATTCAAATGTACCTGCGCTTGTGATGCGATATGTGGTTCACACATGACCATATGCATTTTGCATGCCACTTCACAAGTGACACTTTTCAGAAGTGTTGTTGCCACTGTTCTGGTTTGATATGCAAAGGCATGTGCGAGGGGCAAAACTACAAGGGCATTTTGCCCTTCCGCTCGCATGTGCCTTCAAATTTTTATTTTCTCCTTTAGTGCACTGCCAATAGGGGTGACTCCACCTGCGGCCGTGAATTGTCACCTGCAAAATATAGGTTGTGATGCACATTCCCTCTGATATTTTTCTTCTACTTAGCCATTTTTCAATCTCCATGCATTCCTAAAACACACCAAAAACAACAAAAGGTAAAGGAAATAAACTAAAAACGCTTGGGTTTCTTCCCTAGAAGTGCTTGATTTTACATTGCAACACAACAATACTACCTCATGAATCAGTCATTGCTCGATTTCATGCTAATACGATTGGCCAAATCCCAACCGAAACACTAGAAGTACTTCTTCAAGATTTTCATCACCTTCTCTTGTTCCCAAGATGATAATAACATAGATATGGACAATTGAAGAGTGTGTTTAGGATCCATGTGCATGTCCACTAAATATGAAGGCTTAGGCTTGATTGATCTATCAGGATCCTTCTTTCCACTATCATTATAGATAACAAGTTGACATTTTGATGGTTTGATTTCAATTTCATCTCCCCAAGGACTTCCAACCATCTCATCCGTGGTAGCTATTACGGACACCACCCGATACTCGTCTCGAGGCTTCATCAGTTGACAAATGTTGAATGTCACGTCCTCGCTTCCCACTCAAAATTTGAGTTCTCCTAACTCAACATCGACTAAGGCTCTTCCCATGGCTAAGAATGGGCATCCTAGGATAACAGGCAACTCAAGATCAACATCACAAGCTAACACCATAAAATCAGCCAGCAAGATGAAGTTGTCCACTTCACCAACACATCAAACAATATTCCAACTAGGAGCTTTATCGAACAGTCAGCCATTAACAACCTTCATTGGTGTAGGTTTAGGAGGACCTAAACCTAACTTTTTAAACATCACTAGGGGAATCAAATTGATGCTTGCCCTGAGGTCACATAAGGCTTTTCTGAACAAGAACACACCAATAGTAAAAGGGATAGTGAAAGCTCCCGGATCTTTATATTTTGGGGCTATATTGCTTGTCATGACAACGCTATAACTATGGGACATTTCAACCAAAACCCAACATTTTCATGAGAGCGCCAGCTAAAGGAATGTTGATAGATAGTTTGCTGAATATGTGTACAAACTTCTTAAAGTGATTATCTTCCTTTTTATTGATTAACCTCAGAGGATATGGGGGAGGACCTTTAGGCAATGACCTTGGTTCACTATGGGCTTTATCCTCTATATCAATTGCAATTTGAGGAGGTGACTTGATCTCATCCTTTTTATTATTCGGGCTATCATCATTGATAACTACATTGGGTGCACCAAGCATCACCCCAATATCCAGAATTACATCACTACTCTTCTTAATCAGGACTTATTTTACTATCTTGTCATCCTTTTCAATATGACTTCTTTGGTCGATTTCTCAAACAATCAAGAATTCTCCCACTTTGAGAAATAATTGACATCACATGACCATCATTTTTTGGGGTTACAAGAGTATCACATGGACGGGTACCTTTCAAACGAGGGTCCATTTGAGATGACAGATGGTTCATTTGAGCTTCTAAATGTTTGATGGATGGAGTGTGAACTCACTGTTTGATGAGGAGTAGAAACTTTACTCTTCAAGTCTTTTATCCCGTTATCCATAGACTCAACCTTTTGTAGCACTTTTGACAATATGCTTTTAATTTTAAAGTTCACCGGGTCACTCACACTTGGTTGAAATGGAGAAATATAAGTTTTGGGTGGAGGTACATAGGGATTAGCACTTAGATGATTATAGCGATCACCGTCTCTCTCATGCTCTCTCCATTAACCTTCATGATCTTGACCTTGCTCTCTATCCCTCCATTGAGTGCCTTTATCTCAATTCCAACCTTGATTCTTATCCCTCGGATGCCAAGGACCTTAATTCATACCTTGATATCTAGGCCGAGAACCTGTCGATAGAAAATAAGCTTCCTCATCCATAAGAGAGTAATCACCCTCTTCATGACCTTTTGAACCATAAGTTCCCATGGCCTTGACACTTTTAGTCTCGGCTCCCATCATATGCTTGGCTAATAAGTCAATCTAGGTCATCATTTTGGCCATGGTCTCATCTCTTTCCTCCTCCTTTCTCCTTATCTCACTAGTCATTATGGAGGAAGTAACACCTGATGAAACTTCATCTTCTCTAGTATAATTCTCTATTGGTTTTTGTCATTTGATCTAATAGAGCCAAAGCAAGACCGTAATTTTAGCCCATGAGAGTCTACTGCGATATTGTTAGCCACCAATTTGTTCATAGAGTCTAGTGCTCGATAAAATCTTTGGAGAGGAACCCCTTCTAGCAAACCATTGTTTGGACACAACAATAGCTTCTTCTTGAATCTCATCCATACTTCATGCAATGGCTCATCCAGCAGTTGTTGAAAATTGGTGATTTCATCTCTTAACTGTATAATACAGGAAAGTGGGAAAAAATTGACCAAAAAGGCTTCAACTAATCAGTTCCAAGTCTTAATGGATCCCTCTGGGAGCTCTTCAAGCCACGCGGTTGCTTCTCCCATAAGAGAGAATAGGAACAACTGAAGTCGGATCGACTCTTGAGATATATTTTGTATGTTGAAGGGATAACAAATTTTGACAAAATTTTGGATATGTCGATTAGAATCTTCATGGACCAACCCTCCAAATAGTCTCTTTATTTGTATCAAATGTAACATTGTACTCATTACATGGAATACAACATTGGCAACCATTAGGGGTAGTCAGATAGCAACCATGGCACCATGGACAATGGGTCCATCTTCCACATCTATGATTCCGTCCAGTCTTTCTTGATCACCTGCTTGGATAATGAGCCACCTATTCAATACAACCAAAAAAAAAAGTAAAAGAGAACAAACACTTAAGAAAAGTAAAGTAAATGACAATTAATGGCAAATCAAAAACCATTCCCCAATAATGGCGCTATTTTTTATGATGTTCAAAAGAACTCTTCCGAAAAAGGTGGTAATGATCTCCAAGAAAAATAATAAGTAACCCAATGGATGTCGGGGTTGAATCCATAGAGAATGAGATAATGACTTGCCACTAGGCATCGAGTACTAATTCACTAGAGTAAGCAATTGTCTGAACAAGCAAAAGTAAAATTGGGGGAAAAGGTTTGGGAAATCAAAATTCGAATTATGAAAACTTAACGAGTAAAAATGAGAGTTTAATCAAGAGAGAAAGCCTAGGGGTGTGCTTTCGATGCGGTTATACATTTTGATAGGGGTTGATTATTCAAACAAACTTTTGATTAATAGCATGGGTAGCTTAGTTTAAGCTATAATTAATAGTTTTTCAACCTACCAAATATATTTACTATTGTCTTATTTCAAGCCCCATAGTTGTAACATCAAACCAACCAATAATTGCATAGGTGAATCAAACTATTTCTATATGTGACTCTTAGATGGAAATTCCCCAAAATCAAGCTATTTCTGGCCTCAATTTGTGATGGGAATCCTAAATTCCCACTACTGAATTCTTACCCAATTGAAGAACTCATCTTCCAAGCAAGAACACAATTAGTAAATTAAATCAATGTTTGCAACCATCAATTTTATAATTCAAACATGAAGAATTCAATAGACCCATACTCAATAATCAATTATAAGTATAAATACTCAATACCCATTTCCTATTTCAAACACTCATCATGCACACACCCCTATAGATGAGTTTAGCTACTCATAGTAAAAGAATAAGAGAAGATACCAAATGGGTTCCTGTAATGACCCTTCTGGTCATGTTTGCATTTTTTCCTTCTTTGCAATGTTAGAGTTTACCTATATTAGCCCCAAGTTATTTATGACTTGCTGGGACTGGTGCTTCAGTTCCTTGGTATTTCGTTTGTTATGTATGACCCTTTCCCTATTTTAGAGCTTTAACTTAGGAAATCATTGATTTTAGTCAACATTCTTAGCAAGCATGCTTGGAATCAAATTTCAATAGTTTTGTTACCTCTAAAGCATGAATTTTGGTCTAGTTGGACCCTTGGTCGGGGCTTAGGAGATTTTGTTATAGTTTTATCTCACTTTCTGATATTTTAGGCTTGTTAGATTTGGTAGTTTGACTTTGGTCAATATTCGGAGAAGACAGCCTCAGATGGGAATTCCATAAGCACTTTTAGCTCATGAATGTCGAGTTTGGGTTAGGTAGGTGATTGGTTTAGGTACCGGGTGGGTTGGGCTCATTTTGGGTATTCAGTTAAAATTCGTGAATGTTGACTTGGGTCAACATTTTATCTAAATGATCTAGTATGGAAGTTTCATTGATTCTGTTGGGTCCAGAATGTTATTTCTATTAAGGTAGCATAGTTCATTTGTGTGCACGGGGTCCCGAATGAATCCCAAGGACCCATTCAATGACTTTGCAACTTGAGAAAAGTTGTTGGTTGCTGTTGCAGGTACATGCCTCAGGCCTTAATTATGACTGCAAGAAGAACCACATGATCGCGATGGTCAGCCTCCTTGGGCATCACGACTGCGAGGCCTCCATCACGCGATCGCGATGAAGGTCTTGTAGACTTGGAATCCCTTGCTCTTCACGACTGTGAGGTTCTTTTTTGTGACCGTGATGAAGGCCCTGTCCCCTTGTTCTTTGTGACCACATGTATGACCTTCATGAGTGTGATAGTCTCGACAGTGTGGTCATCACGACCGCATGGGGGTCCTTCGCGATTGCAATGAAGGACCCCTGGCAATATATAAAGCTTCCTTCTTCATTTTTCCAACTCTTAAACTGAATTCTTTCATTGTTGTTAGAGCTATAAGCTCTATTTTCTGTGTGAGAGCTTTCTAAAGTGCTAGGATAGTTCATCCGCTGTTCGTGGTCGATTCCTCATCATAAATTGTAAGTTTCTAACTCTTTAATTCCGCAAATTCTACAATTGATTCCTAAATTTGTTCTTGGGGTTAAGGGATGTTTTAGGCCCTTCCCTTGCAATGTTGGGAACCTCGTTGTAATTTCCATTTTCTACTTTGGGTTGCGGGGGCCTATAGGCCCACTTTTGACCTGGATTATGACCCAGCTAAATTATTAGCACTATATGTATCATTAGCTTCATATTGATGAGTAGATTATGTTCTTGATAATTTGATTGCTACTTGGGGATTCTCGAGGAAGTTTGGGTTCGCATGACATCTTTCCAGCAGCTATTCGTCAGACGCCAGGTAGGTTATGGCTTACCAATCCTAGACTTTGCTTATATAGAATATAATTGTAATATTTACCATCTTTGGGTTGAATTTACAAGTTTGGCACCCCAGACCTTGTCCGCTTTCTTTCTATCTGTTCTTACTTCTTACGCTTCAGTATTTAAGCTAGTATGATAGTGTTACCCTTACGGCCTTGAGTGGCCTTTACATATGCCTCTGGACCATAGTTTGTGGGGTATTTGGGAAACTGTGTAGGGCTGGTAGGTTGATTGTGAGCTATTTAGCTATTGTTTATATCTGGGCATAGCATCACCATGTAAACATTTTTTTTGCATTGATTTTTTGATACTACAAGGCTATGTGCCTGTCTATCACCAGTTTTTTAAACCTTGCATGACCCCGAGGGACTTTTTTCAGTTATAAATGGATTTAAAACTGGTTTTACAAATCTTCTAAAAATAAAAGAGATTATGCGATGGTTTTTCACACTGGTACTAGAATCGGCTTGGCCGGAGTTCTAGATATGATGTTATCACTAATTTTGAGATAATACTAGACTCGGCTGGGTCGGAGCACTAGGCAGAGTTTTATTACCGATTTTAGACCCAGATAGACTTTGGGCATATATATTGAGATCTTGGGAGTGTTTATGTGGTCTCGGAGACCTCCATAGACTATACTAATCTAGACTAGGGGCTATATGTTGTGAGTGCTGGACGAGGGGTATACTGGGGAGTGGAGGCATATTGGGGAAGCCTTCCATGAGTCCTACCTGTTGGGCCTACGGGCACCGGAGGAGGTGCATACAGGATCCCTAGCATATCATATCATACTATTCATTTGTCTGCCAAAGGGTTTGTCTTCACTTATATGTATTTCTTGGGTGTATGGGCGCTCATTGGGATTGTAGATAGATTAGTTTTACTCATTCCTATTGTAGTACTTATTAATTTACTTTTCAATCATCCTTACCTTGTGAGATGTATTGTAAGCATGTTTATGTTTAGTTGTTTTTCCTTCTCTCCCTTTATTTGAGGTTACCAGTACACCACCCTATTTGTTAAACTTTCTGTATATATTGTTGTTGCAAGGATCTAGATGTGCTCTCTACTCTTTCACCTGTATTCTGTGATATATCCTTTGTGGCTAGAATACCATACTTGTATTCTTTTATACCTTCTACCTATTGCTAGCTTCCGTGTGCTTTTCTCCATTTTCTACTGTTGCCTTTCCTTCCTTATCTGCTATCTATTGCTTTTATATTTTATATATGCTCAGTCGACCGATAATGCCTACTGGGTACCCGTTGCTTTGCAATTGGTGCTCATACTACACTTCTGCATCTCCCTGGTACAGATTCTAGTGTGGGCCATCGCCATTGATGCAGAAACTCGAGCAACTTTTTGGACATTCGAGACATAGGGTGAGCTCCTGGCGATCAGAGCTTGGACATATCTATTCTTTTGGCACTATTTACTCTTTTTTATATTTAGAGACAATTGTATATTTTACTTTCGTACTATCCCTCTTGTACTCTGTATATTAGTAGTGGCTTCTATACTATGATACCAGGTCATGGGATAGTGTAGTTGTGTCTATATATATTTTGGTTGTTCCCTTTTTATGATTTTTTACTTGCTTCCGCTTATCTTCTTTTTTGTGTGTGCTTTAATTAGAATGTAGCCCATTACTAACCATTCTGGGCTATAGGGATTGGTTTTCCTACAAGAGGCTTGTAGGTGCCATCATGACCTGATAAATTGGGTCGTGCAAACTTGGTATCAGAGCCTAGGTTCACCGGTATCATCAGTATAGGAGCCAATGTCTAGTAGAGTCTTGCGGATCGGGGTGGAGACGTCTGTACTCTATCTTCAAGAGGCTACAGTGGCATTTTAAGAAACATGAATCTTCTCTTGCTTCTATAGCGTGTGCTTTATCCTAGATGGTTTCCTGGAATCTCATTTGTTCCATTCACTCTTCCAAAGATAGTTCGTATGAGATCTTCAGCAGTAGATGAGGGCGAGCCTTCAGCACCAGCACCTTCGGCTCTAGCCAGGGGCTAGGTTAGACATAGAGGTAGAGGCTGAAGATGTGCCTGAGCAGTTTCACCAATTAGAGATCATGAGGTTGAGTATGAGCCTGAGACAGTGCTGGATTTGCAGCCCGTGTACCAGGGAGCATCCCAGTGTACACCAGGGCCAGTTGCAACATCAGTATCAACACCAACCCATCTCCATCATCAGATACCCAGAGTGTGCTTCTTCTGTAATTGGGTATGGTTGGGGGTCAGCCTTCTGATATGGCCCAGACATCCGCTCAGAGGCAGCCCTAGGTGTTCAGAGTTCAGGAGTGCATCCTGCTACTGCGGCTCCCCGTGCATAGGTTCTTTAAGTGCCTACAGTTGCTCAGCCTTATCACGACCTAATTTATCAGGTCATAATGGCACCTACAACCCCCTTGTAGGAGAACCAATCCCCGTAGCCCAAAATGGTTAGTAATGGGCTACTAGCAACTAAGCACGCGGAAGAAGCAATATATAAGTGGAAATAAGAGAGAAAAGTAAAGAAATATAACACTGGAATATATATAAAGAAAGCCAAACCATCCCACGACCTGGTATCATAGTATAAGTGTCACTACTTAATACACAGAGTACTAGAAGGTGCAAAATAGAATATACATCTGTCTCTGACTAACAAAAGAGTACATGGTACAAAAGAAGAGATAAAAGCTAAGCCACAGTCACCAGGAGCTTACCCTAGTCTCGGATGTCTGGAAAGTTGCACGAGTCTCCACACAATCAATGGCGGGAGCTCACACTAGGATCTACACCAGGAAGATGTAGAACTGTAGTATGAGCACCAATTAAAAAGCAACGGGTACCCAGTAGACATCATAGGCCAACTGAGTGCATATAAGATATAAAAGTAATAAATAGTAGAAATGAAGGAAAGTAGTCACAAAAAACAAACAGAGAAGTACACGAAATCTAGCACAGATAGAATACAAGGAGAAATCAAACATACTAGGCTAGCCACAGTAGATATATATATCACAGAACACAGATGAAGGAAAGGAGAACACACCTAGATCCTTGCAACAACAATATATAAATGGAGGGTTTAAGAAGAATGGCGGTATACCGATAACCTCAAGTAAAATGAAAGGAAGGAAAAGCAAGTAAGATGTACTCATGCTTGAAACAATACTACTAACTAAATCATGTTAATAACAAAACTCTCAAATACCAATAATCGGACAATAACCAAAATGTAACTATAATATGAATGAATATTATATAGGATCGCATAACAAATCTACCTACAGTCCCAAAAGGAACCCATATACTCGAGGAATACATGCAAGTGAAAATAAACCCTCCAACATCCCATACTACTGGAGCATACACTCAGTAAACAACAAAACAAGGGTGGAATCAAACACAAATGAATGATATGATGCGATATGGTGAAACCAGGTGTGGTAGTAGCATTGTATATACCTCCTCCGGCACCTGTAGGCCCAGTAGGTAGGATCCATGGAAGGACACAACCGTATACCTCAACTACAATGTATACCCCTCCTCTGACACTCGCAACCCATAGCCCCTGATTCGAATCGGCAAGGTCCATGGAGGTCCTCGACCACATACTATATCTCAGAATCTAAAATATAATCGCTCAGAGTGTATCTGGGTCTAAACTAGTGATAAAAATCCCAAAGTAAATAACCAGGGCCTTGCCAGGTCTAAATCAGTAAGTCGGTCTCAAAACCCCAGTAAAGAGTGCCCGGAGCATAACTAGGTCTAAATCCATAGTAAAATAAGTCTAGCGCTCGGCTCGGCCGAGTCTAGTATCCTCTCAAAATTAGTAGTAAATATGATTAGCACTATGACTCATCCGAGTCTAGTATAAGTGTGAAAACTATTTAAAAACCTCTTTTACTCTAAGAAGATCCATAAAATAGTTTAAATCCCTTTTATATGGAAAAGGGTCCCTCGGGGCCATGCAAGATTTAGAAAATGGTGGTAGGTAGGCCTGCAGCCTAAGTAGTAGTAAATAATGTAGAAAACTCTTTATATGAATGATAATGGTATGCCCCAAACATAATCAGTAGCCCAATGGCTAACAATCAACTTATCAGCCCTGCACAGGCTCAAATCGCTCTACAACATAGATAACCAGCTAAAATCATAATCCGATGTCCGGGAC
The DNA here is from genome assembly GCA_003996215.1 of Jaltomata sinuosa. Lineage (NCBI taxonomy): Eukaryota > Viridiplantae > Streptophyta > Magnoliopsida > Solanales > Solanaceae > Jaltomata > Jaltomata sinuosa. The sequence continues at coordinate 33,704 of QJPP01004710.1, forward strand.
TCACAGACATTCCTAAATTAGCCCCTATCTATTATCCAAAGGCAATTACAAGGCCACCCGGGGCCATAAGGGGTGATACTACACACTATGATCAAATACTAAAAACATACGTGAGAAATAAGACAGACAAAAAGAAGGAGGACAAGGTCTGGGGTGCCAGCTAGTAAACCCAACCTAAGGATGCTAAATAGTACAATTATAGCCTATATACGTAGAGTCTATGTAGAGAAAATCATAACCTACTTGTCGTCCGATGATAAGCTATTGGAACTATATTGTCCAAGCCTGAAATACTCAGCGAAGCTCCGAACAGCTAACACACTATTAAGAACATAATCTACATGTTAAAACAAAGCTAATGATCCCATATTGTTAAAAGTTTAGCCGGGTCAAAATTTGAGTCACAAGCGGGCCCGTGGGCCTCACAACCAGAAATTGGAAATGAAAAGGGTCATGATGTTCCCGACCTCTCCAGGAACACATGCTCTGAAATTGAGTGTGAATCGACCAACAAAAGGGCTCAAAACAGCCCCAAGCTTAAAGAAACAAAATGGGAAATTGAAAGGACAATCTACGGAATTAGACAAGAAAACTTACCAATTAGAGGTTGGAAAATGATCATGGATCGAGAATATAACCACGTCCAAGCCTTGGAATGATAAGAGTTGACAATGGAGCTAGGAGTTCAATGAAAATGATGGAAATTTAGTTTTGGGGTGAAGAAAATGAAGAGAAAGATTTATATACTGTGAGGGGTCCTTCTTCGTGATCGCGAAGATACCCCACGCGGTCGCGATGACCACGCTTGCTAAACCATCGCGATCGTGAAAGCTAGCCATGTGGTCGTGAAGAAAAAGTAAGCAGAGGTTGTATCGTAGTTGCGAGAAGGAACCTAACAATTGCAAAGAACAAAGGGCACCGGGTCCACATGCCCTTTATCGCGGTCGCATAAAGGGAACCTCGCAGTCGCGATTCCCAAAGAGGAAGACCATCATGATCACATGGCCTCCATTGTGGTCGGTATTAAGGACTGAGGCCTGCACCTGCAACAACAACCAACAAAAAAACTTATGGCAAAATATCTCCGGATGGGCCCACAGGGCTTATCTGGACCTCGCGTGCATAAATAAACTATGCTACCGCACCAAAAACAGTGCTCTCGACTCAACAAAATTGAATGAATTCCCATCGGAGGCTAATTTAATAAAAAGTTGGTCGTACGCCCAAAACCAACCTTAGGCTAACTTTTCCAAAATGGAACTCCATGGCCCAAAACGAGTCCGGAAGCCTCAAGACCCATACCAAAGGTCACTTTAGCCCAAAGTTGACATTCTAGAGATAAGATCACTGACGAAATTTCCACCCGAGGCTGTCTTCTCCGAATGTTGACCAAAGTCAAATTTCCATGTTCAACAGGCCAAAAAACACAAAAAGCAAGACAAAACCAAACCAAAAGCTCCCACACCCCGGCCGGGTCCAACTAGAGAAAAATCCATGCTCTGGAGCTAACAGAACTGTGGGAATTCGATTCTGAGCATGTTTATAAAGAATGTTGACCAAAGTCAAGAGCAAGGGAGTACCTGAAGGCTCAAACAACTGCAGATACTATGCCCGCATCTCTCCCTCGGTCTCCTAGGTAGCCTTCTTGACTCGATGGTGCCTCCACTGAACCTTAACTACCAAAATCACGCTAGACCTCACCCTCCTAGCATCTCTGGCTAGAATAGCTACCGGCTCCTCAACAAAGGTCAAACTCTCATCAAACTAAACTGTATCCCACTGCAGCACATGTGACTCATCCAAAACATACTGCCTCAACATCGACACATGGAAAACTAGGTGCATAGTTGAAAACATCAGAGGCAAGGCTAATATATAGGCAATACTACCAACTCTCTGAAGGATCTCAAATGACCTAATACCTAGGGCTAAGCTTGCTCGGCCTACCAAACCTCATCACGCCCTTCACGGGCAATACACAGAGAAATACCAAGTCACCCATACTAAACTCTAAGGTGCAAAGTCTACAATCTGCGTAGATTTTCTGCCCACTATGGGCTGCCCAAAGTCTATCCTGAATCACCCTAACTCTGTTTGAGAAATGACAAAGCAAGTTTGCACTCTGCAGTCTGGACTCTAAACCATCAAACCAACCCACTAGAAATCTGCAATGCCTACTATACAATGCCTCTAAAGGTGTCATGCCAATGCTTGAGTGAAACTATTATTATATGCAAACTCCGCTAATGGCACATATTGATCCCATGAACCTCCAAAGTCAAGAATACAGGCCCGTAACATGTCCTCCAAGATTTGGATGGTCCTCTCGGACTGGCCATCTATCTGAGGGTGGAATGCGGTGCTAAGCTGAACCTCTGTACCCATATCTCGCTAAATAGTCCTCCAAAAATAGGAGGTGAACTGAGTGCCATGGTCTGAAATAATAGAAACTAGGACCCTATGAAAATGAACCACCTCACGGAGATAAATCTAATCCAACCTCTCTGCACTATAGAAAGAATGAACCAGCATGAAGTGTGCAGACTTAGTCAGCCTATCAACAATAACTCAAATAGAGTCAAATCCTCGAGAAGTATGGGGCAACCATGCTATGAAATCCATAAGGATCCCTTACCACTTCCACTCAGGAATGGGAAGTATCTACATCAATCCACCAAGTCTCATGTGCTCAAATTTAACATGCTGACAGTTCAAGCACCAAGATACAAACTCCGCTATGGTCCCACTTCATACTACTCTACCAGTAAAGCTGTCTCAAATCCCTATACATCTTAGTAGTGTAAGGATGGATGGAATATCTAGAACAATGTGCCTCACAGAGAATCAACTGAATAAAATCCCCAACTCTTGAAATGCAAAGGCAACTAAATCACATAACATCATCAAAATCTAAAGTAGCCCTGCAAGCCTCACCCCGAACAACCTGATCATGAATGTCACATAATCGCTTATCCTCAAACTGATGACTTTGAATCTGATCAACCAAGGTAGAACGAATCTAAATACTAGCAAGGACTCTGCTGGGATTTGACAAGTCAAGTCTAACCAAATGGTTAGCTAAGGACTGGATGTCTAAGGCCAATGGTCGCTCTGAAATTGAAAGAGAAGCAAGGCTGCCCATACTTACTGCCTTTCGGCTCAAGGAATTTACTACCACGTTTGCCTTTCCCGAATGGTACAGAATAGTAAAGTCATAGTCCTTCAGTAACTTAATCCATCTCTGTTGCCTAGAGTTTAGCTATCCTGACTTGTGATATACCAAAGAGTATGGTTATCAATGAAGATCTCACAGTGAACCCCATATAAGTAATGCCTCCAAATATTGAGCACGAAGACTACCGCCACCAACTCTAAGTCATGAGTGGGGTAGTTACACTCATGAACCTTTAACTTCCTCGATGCATAAGCAATCACACAACCCTGCTACATCAACACACAACCAAGACCAACCGCTGAAGCATCATAATACACTGAGAAGCCCTGACCCTCTACTGGCAAAGTCAATACCGAAGATGAAGCCAATAAGGCCTTAAGCCTCTAAAAACTATCCTCATACTGATCCGACCACTGAAATGGGACATCCTTCCTAGTCAGTCTTGTCAAAGGTGCTTCTATAGAAGAAAAACCCTCAATGAACCAATTGTAATATCTTGCCAACCCAATAAAGATGCAAACCTCAGTAGGAGTCATAGGCCTCGGCCAATCATAAACAGCTCAAATCTTCCTTGGGTCCACTCTAATCCCATCCTTAGACACCACGTGTCCTAGGAATGCTACTGACTCAAGCTAAAACTCACACTTTGAGAACTTGGCATAAAGCCGATGATCTCTCAAAGTCTAAAGTACAACCCTCAAGTGCTGGTCATGCTAATCTTTACTCCGCAAGTATATCAATGTGTCATCAATGAATACTATCACAAATGAATCCAAGTACGATTGGAGCACCCTATGCATCAATTCCATGAATGTTGTGGGGGCATTAGTCAACCCAAAAGACATCACTAGGAACACATAGTGGCCATAACGTGTCTTAAGTGCTGTCTTAGGGATGTCCCCTACCCTAATCCTTAACTGGTGGTAGCCTGACCTCAAATCTATCATAGAAAACATGGTAGAACCCTAGAGCTGATCAAACAAGTCATCCATGCGCGACATCAGATACCTATTCTTCACAGTCACCTTCCAGCCACCAATAATCAATACACATCCGCATCGACCTATATTTCTTTTTCACAAACAAAACTTGAGAACCCCAAGGCGACACACTTGGCCCTATAAAACCCTTAGCTAACAAGTCCTAGAGCTGATCCTTAAGCTCCCTCAACTCAGCTAGAGCCATATGATATAGAGTAATAGAAATGGGCCTGGTGCCCATCTCTAACTCAATAGCAAAATCAATATCGCGCTCAGGTAGAAGGACTAGCAGGTTGGTCGGAAACACATCTAGAATATCTCTAACCACAGGAACTGACTCAAGATAAATAGTGTTAGCAATAGCATTTAGGACAAATTTTAGATAATCCAAACACTCGTGAGAAATCAACTTTCTAGCACAAAGGCAAGAAATGATCACAGATGGTGCACGGCTAACAAAACCCTGCCACACAACCGGGGATACACCAGGCATGACTATGGTAATGGTCTTGGCATAACAATCCAAAACTACTTGGTGAGGGGATAACCAGTCCATGCTCAGAATCACATCAAAATCTAACATGTCTAAAATCTTCAAGTCAGCCCAAGTCTCAATACCACCAACAACTATCAAATAGGATCTCACAATTCAATCCACTACTAAAGAATCACCTACTGGGGTCAAAATATATAGAGGAATAGATAATGACTTACTAGCCAACCCCAAACTAGGAACAAAGTAGGTAGATACATATGAGCATGTAGAACCAGGATCAAACAAAGTTAAAGCTGACTGGCGGCATACAAAAAGTATACCTGTGATCACCCCATCTGAGGACTCTTCCTCTGATCTACCAGGGAGCGCATAAATCTATTATCGACCTCCACCAGACTGACCGCCATCCCTAACACCTGTACTACCATGCTGGGCACCACCTCGACCCTAAACACCACCTTCTCTAATTGGTGGCTGCACTACTCTAAATGGCTAAGCCAACTGAGCGTCTGGATGAACCGTATTCCGCTAGGGGCACTCTCTAGCATAATGACCAATGACACTGCACTTGTAGCAAGGCCCTGATGTCCTACCCTGCCAGGATGAACTAGCTGAACTGGTGTGGACACCACAGCCTGATGCCCCAGAAGTGGTACCCCTTAAAGACTGGCCACTGTAACCATACTGATTGCTCTGACCTTGCTCAAATTGAGCCCTACATGAAGCCTGAAATGATTCCTAAACTAGCCAGCTAGAGTGACCCTGATGTTGCCGTGGATGGTACCCCAACCCCACTAGCTTGAACCTCTACTGCCATAGCAGGAACCACTATAGCTTCCCTAAAAGCGTGGCCTCTTATCCCTATCCCCAGGATCATGATGATTCAAATCCTCCATAGTACGAACATAGTCTGCTATAGCCTAGAAAGGTTGCCCACTGGCAACTAGTATCTTAGCAGTATGTCCTCAACCCCCAAACAAACCGGAGAACTCTGTATGGCTCTATGGGAATGATCATAGCCCTAAATGGAGCCAACTGATGAAAACAAGTCTGATACTCTAACACCAACATCGATCCCTGCATCAGTCTGGTGAACTGCTCTTTGCGATGCTCACGATCACTTTGAGGTAAAAAATTTGCCATAAAGGCCTCATAAAAGTCCCTCCAAGTCAACTGAGGAGACGAAGACAGTCTGCAAGCTACCTGGTCCCTCTACCATAGCTTAGCTGGGCCCTCCAGTTGATAAGTAGTATAACCAACCCCGTGAGTCTCCAATAACCCCAGATGATATAGCATGTCCTCATAAGTAGAAATGAAATCATACAGATCCTGACTAGGATTATCGAAGATCCTCAGTGGAGACAATCTCAGAAACCTGCCTAAAGCATTCTGCTCCAACTTTTTCATAACTGGGCAAGGAGCAAGAGGGTGAGCAATGGAAGGTACTGGAAGAACCTCAACATGGGGAGCCGCACTAGCAAGCTGCGCTACTGAACTCTGAACACCTAGGGCTGCCCCCTGAGTGGATATATGTGGTACATTTTAAGGGTGATCCCCAATCATATCATGTAACTTCAAAAGAAAACCCCAAATACATGACGAAGAAGCTAGGGCTAATGCTAGTATAGAAGCTTCTACTGGACCCGGTGGCCCTTGAGTTGTCCCCTGGTCCACGAGCTGTTTCTCTGGGACTAACTCAAGCTCAACCTTAGTCTCAGGAGCTCTAACTAGTGTCGCTGCTCAGGCATGTCCCCGACCTCTACCTGTACGACCACCCCAGCCCCTAGATTAAGTCGGGTATGCTAGAGTCGAAGGCTTGCCCTCATCCGCTGTCAAAGACCTTGTACGAGCCATCTACAGAAAGTGAACTAGAACAAATGTAATTCCAGGAAACTATCTATGATAAGATGCACGATATAGAATCAAGAAAAGACCCATGTTTCCTAAAATGTCATTATAGCCTACTGAAGATTGAGTACAGACATCTCTGCCTCGATCTGCAGGACTCTACTAGAAATTGGCTCCTTTACTGATGACACTGGTGAACCTAGGTTCTGATACCAAGCTATCACGACCTAATTTCTCAGGTCATGATGTCACCTACAACCCTCTTGTAGGTGAACCAATCCTCGTAGCCTGAAATGGTTAGTAATGGGCTACTATAAACTAAGCACGCGGAAGAAGCAATATATAAGTGAAAACAAGAGAGAAAAATAAAGAAATATAACACTAGAATATATATATATATAGGAAGCCAAACCATCCCACGACATGGTATCATAGTATAAGATTCGCTACTAAATACACAGAGTACTAGAAGGTGCAAAATAGAATATACATCTATCTCTGAATAACAAAAGAGTACATAGTACAAAAGAAGAGATAAAAGGTAAGCCACGGTCACCAGGAGCTCACCATAGTCTTGGATGTCTGGAAAGCTGCACGAGTCTCCACGCAATCAACGGCGAGAGATCACACTAGGATCTTTTGTAGGAAGATGCAAAAGTGTAGTATGAGCACCAATAGCAAAACAATGGGTACCCAGTAGGCATCATAGGCCGACTGAGCGCATATAAGCGCATATAAGATATAAAAGCAGTAAATAGTAGAAATGAAGGAAAGTAATCACAGAAAACAAATAGAGAAGTAAACAGAAGTTAGCATAGAGAGAATACTAGGAGAAAACAACCATACTAGGCTTGACACAAGATATATATATATTAGAGAACACATGTGAAGGAAAGGAGAATGCACCTGGATCCTTGCAACAACAATATATATAAAGGGAGGGTTTAAAAAGAATGGCGGTATATCGGTAACCTAAAGTAAACGGGAAGGAAGGAAAAGCATGTAAGACGTACTCATGCTTGAAACAATACTACTAACTAAATCATGTTAATAACGAAACTCTCAAATACGAATAGTCAGACAATAACCCAAATATAACTATAATATGAAGGAATACTTTAATAGGATCGCATAACAAATCTACCTAGAGTCCCAATGGGCGCCCATACACCCAAGGAATACATGCAACTAAAAACAAATCCTTCGGCATCCCATACTATCAGAGCGTACACTCAGAAAATAACAAACAAGGGTGGAATCAAACACAAATAAATAATATGAATCGATATGGTGAAACTACGTGTGATAGTTGCACTATATCTACCTCCTCTGGTGCCTATAGGCCAAGTAGGTAGGGTTCATAGAAGGATGCACCCGTATACCTCAACTACACTATATACCCCTCCTTCAGCACTCGCAGCACATAGCCTCTGGGTTAGATCAACAAGGTCCATGGAGGTCCTCGACCATATACTAAATCTCAAAATCTCAAATATAATCGCCTGGAGTGTATCTGGGTCTAAATCAGTGATAAAAATACCAAAGTAAATGCACAGGGCCTACCCAGGTCTAAATCAGTAAGTCAAGTCTTAAAACCCCAATAAAGGGTTCCCAAAGTATAACCGGGTCTAAATCCATAGTAAAACAAGTCTAGCACTTGGCTCATCCGAGTCTAGTATCATCCCAAAATTAGTAGTAAGTATTTCTAGCACTACGGATTAGCCGAGTCTAGTATTAGTGTGAAAACCATTTAAAAATCTCTTTTACTCCAACAAGATTCATAAAATAGTTTAAATACCTTTTATAGCCTTTTATATGGAAAATAGGCCCTCGAGGCCATACAAGGTTTAGAAAATGGTGGTAGGTAGGCCTGCAGCCTAAGTAGTAGTAAATAATGCAGAAAAACTCTTTATATGAATGATAACGGTATGCCTCAAACACAATTAGTAGCCCAACGACTAAGAATCAACCTATCGGCCCTGCACAGGCTTAAGTCGCTCTACAACATAGATAACCAACCAAAATCATAATCTGATATCCAAGACTCATGGACATTCCCAAATAACCTACCATTTATGGTCCAAAGGAAAATACAAGGCCACACAGGGCCACAAGGGGTGATACTACAAAATATGATCAAGTACTAAAAACAAACATGAGAAATAAGACAGATAAAAAAAATCAGACAAGGTCTAGGGTGACAACTTGTAAACCCAACCCAAGGATGCTAAATAGTACAATTTTAGCCTATATATGCGGAGTCTATGTAGAGAAAACTATAACCTACCTGTCATCCAATAACAAGCTATTAGAATGATGTTGTCCTAGTGTGAGCAGCTCTAAATAGCTCCGAACAACTAACACACTATCAAGAATGTATTCTACATATTAAAATAAAGCTAATGATACCCATATTGCTAAAAGTTTAGCCAGGTCAAAATTTGGGTAACAAGTGGGCCCATGGGCCCTGTAACCCAAAATTGGAAATCAAAAGGGCCACGATGTTCCCGACCTTGCCTGGAACACATGCTCCAAAATTGAGTGAGAATCGACCAACAAAAGGGCTCAAAACATCCCCAAGCTTAAAGAAACAAAGAGGCAAATTAAACGGAGAATCTACAGAATTAGACAAGAAAACTTATTGATTAAAGGTTGGAAAATGATCATGGACCGAGAATATAAACACCTCCAAGCATTGGAATGATTAAAGTTGAAGAATGAAGCTAGTAGTTCAATGAAAATGGTGTAAATTCAGTTTTGGGGTGAAGAAAACAAAGCGAAAGATTTATATACTGCCAGGGGCCCTTCTTCATGATCGCGAAGGGACCCCATGCAGTAGCAATGACCATGCTGGCTACACCATCACGATCATGAAGGATAGACATGTGGTCATGAAGAAAAAGGAGGCAGGGGCTACATCGCGGTCGTGAGAAGGAGCCTCGTGATCATGAAGAACAATGGGCACCGGGTCTACAGGCCCTTCATCGTGGTTGCATGAATAAAAACTCATGGTCGTGATGCCCAAAGAGGAAGACCATCATGATCGCATGGCTCCTTTGCAATCGTGATTAAGGGCCATGGACGGCACCTGCAACAACAACCAACAGAAAAAGCTTAAGGTAAAAGTTCTTTGGATGGGCCCACTGGTCTCATCCGGGACCCTACGCGCGCAAATGAACTATGCTACTACACCAGAAACAACACTCTAGACTCGATGGAATTGATGGAATTCCCAACAGAGGTTGATTTAATTAAAAGTGGGCCCTATGCCCAAAACCAACCTTAGGCCAACTTTTCCAAAATAGAACTTCATGTCCCAAAATGAGTTCAAAAGCCTCAGGACCCAAACCAAAGGTCCCTCTAGCACAAAGTCGACATTCCAAAACTAACAACACTGATAGAATTTCCATTCGAGGTTTTCTTATCAGAATGTTGACCAAACCAATCTGAAAGCTCCTAGACCTTGGTCAAGGGTCCAACTAGACCAAAATCCATACTCCAAGGCTAACAAAACGGTCAAAATTTGATTTTGAGCACGTTTACCAATAATGTTGACCGAAGTCAATTATTTACTATGTTAAATCTCTATAATAGGGAAATAGTCATAACAACTGAACAAACATCTAGGGCACCAAACCACTGGTCCCAACAAGCCATAAAGAATTTGGGGCAACTACAGGAATGCTCTATCAGTACAATGAAAGTAAAATGCGACAGTGAATGGAAGGGTCATTATAAGCCTCTTACTCCTTGCCCAGTTATGTCAGAGTCGGAGCAAAAAGGTTTGGGCTAGTTTCTGAGATTATCCCTACCAAGGTTCTCTGGTGCTCCTGGAAGATCCCCATGATTTCATTTCTACCTGTGAGGAGATGCTTCATCACCTTGATTTGTTGGATGCTCACGGAGTGGATTATGCTACCTATCAGTTAGAGGGGCTAACTAAGCTTTGGTAGAGGAAACATGTAGCTTTAAGGCACCCTCACTCTCCGCAGTTGATTTGAAAGGAGTTCTACGAGGCCTTTATGGCTAGGTTCTTGCTGCATAGTGACTGTGAGTGCCGTAGTGAGTTGTTCACCCAGTTAATGCAGGGGTCTATGACACTCTCTGAGTATGAGACCTATTTGCACTAGTTGGCTCTATTTGGGGCTATGATTGTTCCTACAGAGCTAGACCGGGTTCGTCAATTTTTTGGGGGTTTAAGGATTGAGCTTCAATAAACTGCACAGATACTAGTTGCTAGTGGGAAACTATTTCAGGCTATATCAAACCATGCCCATACTGTTGAGGATTTGCATCGTCAGGACCCTAGAGCCAAAGCTAGAAGTCACACCATCAGGGCGGTTACAATGGTTCTTGCTTTGGTATTAGAGGTTTAGGCCAGTGCGGTAGAGGATATAGCCACAGTAGCATCTGGGCCAGTTCAGCCGGCCTGTTCAGACATTACTTTAGGCTTCAGTGGGCCTCAATTTGATCAGGGTTATGGTAGTTAGCATGGTTTCAGTGGACCGAGTTCAGGTCAGTCATCGAGGGGTACATTATCTGGGGTATCAAGCCATTGTAGCCATACAGGTTTAGTCAGTTCCTAATGTCAGGGTGGGACATTAGGGCCATGCTATGAGTGTGGTATTCTTGTTCACTTTTCCAAAGAGTGCCCCCAGCGGGGTACAACTCAGTCTACTACTCACCCAGCTCAGCCTCTGAGATCAGTGCAGCCACCGATCATAGAAGGTGGTGTCCTTGGTAGAGAAGGTGCCCACCATAGAAGTTCAGGTGGTCAGGATGACAGTAGGTCTGGTGGAGGTTGGCATCAGTTCTATGCGGTCCTTAGTAGACTAGAGACGGAGGCCTCAGATGCGGTGATCATAATTGTGATCTCTGTTTGCCGTTACCATAGCCGTGCCCGATGTATCCCTAGTTATGTAGCAAGGTTCTATTAGCCGCACACCATCTGGGATCATTTCTTATCTTCAAGCTAGGAAGTTGATTTCATATGGGTGTTTTCCTTATCTAGCATATGTCCGAGATGTTACCACCGATACTTTTGCTTCTGAGTCAGTCCTTGTGGTTAGGGAGTTTTTAGATGTATTTTCGACCGACCTGCCAGGCCTTCCACCTGAGCATGATATAGACTTTGCCATTGAGTTAGAGTGGGTACCAAGCCCATTTCTATTACTCTATATTGTATGGCTCTATCTGAGTTGAGGGAGCCCAAGGTTTAGCTTCAGGACATGTTAGTTAAGGGTTTCATCATGCTAAGTATGTCGCCTTAGGGTGCTCAAGTACTGTTTATAAAGAAGAAATATGGCTCAATACGGATGTATATTGATTATCGGCAGCTGAATAAAGTTACTATAAATAATAGGTATCTGATGCCATGTATAGATGACTTGTTTGATTAGCTCCAGGGTGCAATAATGTTTTCTAAGATAGATTTAAGGTCAGGATACCACCAATTGAGGATTAGGGCTGAAGACATCCCTAAGACAACATTTACGACACGTTATGGCCATTATGAGTTCCTAGTGATGTCTTTTGGGTTAACTAATGCCCCAACAACTTTTATGGACTTGATGCACAGGGTTCTTAAGCCGTACTTGGATTAATTTGTGATAGTATTCATTTATGACATATTGATATACTCACGGGGTGGGGAGGATCATAAGCATCATTTGAGGATCATACTCCAAACTTTGAGAGATCATCGACTTTATGCTAAGTTCTAAAAGTGCAAGTTTTGGCTTGAGTCACTAGCATTCTTAGGACACGTGGTGTCTAAGGATAGGATTAGAGTGGACCCATGGAAGATTGCAACCATTTGTGAGTGGCCGCAACCTACTACTCCTACCGAGGTTCACAGTTTTGTTAGGTTGGCAGGATACTACAAGTGGTTCATTGAGGGGTTTTCTTCCATAGCAGCACCTTTAACTAGGATGACTAGGAAGGATGTCCCATTTTAGTGGTCTGATTAGTGCGATGATAGATTCTAGAGGCTTAAGGCCTTATTGACTTTAGCTCTGGTGTTGACATTGCCAGTTGAGGGCCAGGGCTTCTTAGTGTATTGTGATACATCATCAGTTGGTCTTGGTTGTGTGTTGATGTAGCAGGGTCGGGTGATAGCTTCTGCATCGAGGCTGCTAAAGGATAATGAGCATAACTACCCCACTATGACTGGGAGTTGGCGGCAGTAGTATTCATGCTCAATATCTGGAGGCACTACCTATATGGAGTTTTATGTGAGATTTACACTGACCACCACAGTCTTCAGTACATCATGGGTCAGTGAGAGCTATTTTCTAGGCAGTGGAGATGGATTAAGTTATTGAAGGACTACGACTTCACTATTCAGTACCATTTGAGAAAGGCAAATGTGATAGCGGATACCTTGAGCCAGAAGGCAGTCAGTATGGGCAGCTTGACATCTTTTTTAGTTTTGGAGCGGCCATTGGCCTTATACATCTAGTTCTTGGCTAACCATTTGGTTAGGCTTCATTTGTAAGATCCCGGCAGAGTTCTTACCACTGTTGAGATCTGTTCTACTCTAGTTGATCAGATTCAGTGACATCAGTTTAAGGACCAGCAGTTGTGTGATATTCGTGATCAGGTTTTGCAGGGTGAGGCCAATAGGGCTACTTTAGATTCTGATGGTATCTTGAGGTTTGATGGTCGCCTTTGTGTTCCAAGAGTTAGGGACTTGATACAATTGATTCTCCATGAGGCTCATTATTCAAAATATTCCATCAATCTAGGTGCAACTAAGATGTATCGAGACTTGAGGCAGCTTTATTGGTGGAGTGGTATGAAAAAAGACATAGTAGAGTTTGTATCTCAGTACTTGAATTGAGAACAGGTTAAGTTCGAGCACATGAGACCCGATGGATTGATGCAGAGACTTCCCATTCCTGAGTGGAAGTGGGAATAGATCACTATAGAGTTCATAGCATGGTTACCACACACATCTCGAGGGTTTGACTCTATTTAGGTTATTATTGATAGGCTGACTAAGTTTCCACACTTTTTGTCTATTCATTCTTCCTATAGTGCAGAGAGGTTGAATCAGATCTATCTCTCTGAGGCTGTCAATTTGCATTGGGTTCTAGCTTTTATTATTTTAGACCATGGTAATAGGTTTATATCTCAGTTTTGGAGGACTATTCAGTGATACATGGGTACAGAGGTTCAACTCAACACTACATTCCATCCTCAGACAGATGGCCAGTCTTAGAGGACTATCCAGGTCTTAGAGGACATGTTATGGGCCTGTGTTCTTGATTTTGAGGGTTCATGGGATCAGTATATGCCATTGGTGGAGTGCATTATAATAAAAGCTATCACTTGAGTATTTGCATTGCGCCTTTTGAGGCATTGTATGGTAGGCGTTGCAGATTGCCAGTTGGTTAGTTTGATGGTTTTGATTCCTGGCCACAGAGTACAGACCTACGTTGTGACTCTTTAGACCACGTTTGGGTGATTCAGGATAGACTTTGGGCAGCCCACAGTAGGCAAAAGAGCTATATAGACCATAGACTTTGTGCTTTAGAGTTCAGTATTCGTGACCGGGTATTTCTTTGAGTGTCTCCCATAAATGGCGTGATATGATTCGGTAGGCCAAACAAGTTCAGCCCCAAGTATATTAGGTTTTTTAAGATTCTTGAGAGGGTTGGTAGTGTTGCTTATCAGCTAGCTTTGCCTCCTATGTTCTCAGCTATTCACCCAATCTTCCATATATCTATGTTGCGGCACTATGTGTTGGATGAGTCACATGTGTTACAATGGGATTCAATGCAGTTAGATGAAAATTTGGATTTTGTTGAGGAGCCGATAGCTATTTTACCCAAATATGTCAGGAGATTGAGGTCCAGAGAGATTCTTATGGTTATGGTTCAGTGGAGGCACCATTCGATCGAGAAGGCTACCTGGTAGACCGAGAGAGAGATACGGGCTCAGTGTCCGCATTTGTTTGAGCCTTCAGGTACTCCCTTTTCCTAACTTTTGAGGAGGAAAGTCCTTTTTAGTAGTGGATGATGTAATGACCCTTCCGGTCATGTTTGCATTTTTGCCTTCTTTGCACTGTTAGAGCTTACATGTAGTGGCCCCAAGTCATTTATAACCTTCTAGGACCTATGGTTCCGTACCCGGGCCATTCGTTTGGTCTTTAAGACCCTTTCCCTATTTTAGAGCTTTATCTTAGAAAATCATTGAATTTAGTCAACATTCTTAGCAAGCATGCTCGGAATCGAATTCTGACAGTTCCATTAGCTCAGGAGAGTGGATTATGGTCTAGTTGGATCCTTGGTCAGGGCCTAGGAGCTTTTGGTATGGTTTTATCTCACTTTCTGAGATTTCAGGCCAGTTGGAGTTGGTAGTTTGACTTTGGTCAACATTCAAAGAAGACAGCCTCGGATGGGAATTTCGTCAGTGCTATGATACCAAGCTGTCAAGACCCAATCCCTCGGTCATGATGGCACGTACAACCCCCAGTAGGCGAACCAATTCCCGTAGCCCGGATAGGTTAGTAATGGGATATTATCAATCAAGAAAATGGAAGAACGATATAAATAAGCATAAGCAAAGGAAGAAATAGACAACAGGAATATAAATATATATATATATAAGAGGAGGCTAAGCCAAAACTCCAGAACCTGTTATCATAGTATAAGAGTCAGAACTAAGTATACAGAGTAAAAAAGGATCCAAAATGATATAAATATATGTCTCCGAATAGTAAAAGAGTACATAATATAGTAGATGAACTAAAAGCTAAGCCTAGATCATCAAGAGCGCACCCTCAGTCTCGGATTGTCCAAGAACACCTCGCACGAGGCAGCGCAGTCAGCGGCGAGAACTCACACTCGGATCTGCACCAAAAGATGCAAAAGTGTACTATGAGCACCAATTGCAAAGCAATGGGTACCTAGTAGGTATCATAGGACGACTGGGTGCATATAAGATATAAAATCAATAATATAGCATAAAAGAAACAAGTAGTCACAAAAACAACGAACAAGCACATGGAAGCTAGCACAAAAAGGATACAAGGCAAAAACAATCATGCTAGGCTAGCTAATAGAAATACATATATCACAGACACAGGTGAACGAAGGAAAGAAATGCACCTGGGGTAAATGAAATAACAATATATATAGAGTTAAAGAAGAAGAAGGAGGTATACCGGTAACCTCAAATAAAAAGGGAAGGACGAAAGGAACAATAACGATAACATGCTCGCAAACAAGACTAACAACTAAGTCATACTAGTAATACCATAATCAGGATCAGTATTGAGATAGAATAATAATAAATAAAAGTCTACCTATAGTCCCACGGGAGACAATACACCCGAGGAACACACAGTAGTGAAAACAAACCCTCCAGCATCCCATACTACAGGAGCATACACTGAGAAAATAGAAAACAAGGGTGTATCCGAACACAATATGCATCATGTGATATGATATGCTGAAACCAAGTGATAGTAGTGTCATATGTTACCCGCTCCGGTACCTAAATGGCCCAATAGAGGCAGGATCCATGGAATGTATTCCCCCGAGTACCTCAACTCCACCGTACACCCCTCCTTCGGCACTCACAACACGTAGACCCTGGTCCGGATCGGTAAGGTCCATAGAGGTCTACTCATAGACCACAAACTAAATCATGCAATCTCAATATAATCGTTTGGAGTGTAGAAGGATCCAAATAAGTCACCAAACCTTAAAAATGTGTGCCCGGGGTTCTACCCGAGTCTAAATGAGTGAATCAAGTCTCAAAAATCGCAACAAGGGTGCCCAAATATAATCGGGTCTAAACAGTAGTAAAACCAATCTGTTTCTCTGTTGGACGAATCTAGTATTAATAGGAAAAACTGTAATAAAATCATCTTTTTAACTCCTTTTACTCCAAGAAGATCCATGGAAACAATTTCAAATCCTTTCTAACCATTTCTTATCGAAAATGGTCCCTTGAGGCTATGCAAGGTTTAGAAAACCAATAATAGTAGGCCTGAATCCAAAACCATAGTAAAACATGTGAAATAGCTCTTTATATGCATGATAATGGCATTCCCAAACACAAGCAGTAGCCCAAAAGCTCACAATCAACCTATCGACCCTGCATAGGCTCGAAAAGCTCTACAACAAACATAACCAGGTCTATAATAATAGTATCGATGTCCGGGATTCACGAACATTTCCAAATAATCCACCATTTATGGTCCAGATTAAAAAACAAGGCCACGCAGGACCACAAAGGTGATACTATCAACTACCACGAGTACTATAGTCAACAAAGCGAAAATAAGATGGACATGAATAAGCGGACAAGGTCTGGGGTACCAAGCTAATAAACCCAACCCAAGGATGCTAATTAATACAATTATAACTTATATGTGATGTCTAAAAGATTTAAACCATAAGTTACCTGTCGTCCGACGACAAACTGCTAGAACGACGATGTCCAAGCCTGAATCGCTCCGAGAAGCTATGAACGAAATCAAACTCGAATTCGGGCTTGAATAACATGACATAGATAATCGATTTTATTTCGGGGATTAAATAAATCATCCATAAAAAAAAATTCTTTTCCAGCAATTTCTATTTAACGTAAAAGCATATGTGCAATTTAACTTTGGGGAGGCAAACTCAAGGGAAATGAATATATAATGGAGGATATGATGTTCCAGGGAAATGCATATATAGATTCAAATATATGCTCTCAAATATTCCATTCAAGGAAATGAATACAAAGTACTATTGAAGTATATATAAATAGGTATAATGCCCACTAACCGTCTACACCAAGAATGAGTCATTTTTAATTGTTTTTTAAAAAAATTGTTCTAACACATGTCCTTTAATTATCTAAGCCATCACTTAAGTATATGGTTGTTGTACAATTCCTCCACTTTCACGTGGAAGTGAGGTGGCATGCTAAGACCAGTTTTATCCCATTACGCATATATTCAGGTATTGCATAAGTTCATGATAAAATACCTATAACTTTTAACATATACTACAAGTAATAGAAAATTATTTTGAATAAAGTCTACATCAAATAATGATAATTTTTTAACATAACTAAACTTATTATCTCCGTTAAAATATTGATAATTTCTAAAACTTTTATAAAATAAATACATACGCAAATATATCATAATAAAAGTATTTTTTTCATAAATATTTAAAATATTTTTAGAAAAATAAAACTTTTAACAAATTCAACTTTTAAATCAAATATTTCCAAATACGTGCGATGTTAATAAAATTCTCAGACTTAGGCTCGCAAGCCTTAGATGCGGGATGGAGGACAACCTTAAAATACCTGGGGTGTTACATCCTTCCCCCGTTAGTAATATTCATCCTGAATGTGAAATAGAATGCACGATTTCGATAACTCAACTCTTAAGACTCAACTCTAAAATAAGGGAACGACCATAAAGACCAAACAAACAGCCAGGGCGCCGAACCACCAGTCCCAACAAGCCACAGATAACTTGGGGCCACTACATGCAAGCTCTAATAGTACAAGGAAAGCGTAAATGCGGGAATGACCGTAAGGGTCATTACATCATCAACTACTAAAAAGGACTTTCAACCTCAAAAGTCAAGGACAAGGAAGTACTTGAGGCTCAAACAACTGAGGATACTGAGCCCATCTCTCTCGGTCCCCCAGGTGCCTCTTCAACTGGACGGTGCCTCCATTGAACCTTAATAACTGAAATCTCCCTGGACCTCAATCTCCTGACATCTTTTGCAAAAATAACTACCGGCTCCTCAACAAAGGCTAAACTCTCATCCAACTGAACTGAATCCCACTGCAACACATGAGACTCGTTTGGAACATACTACCGCAACATCGATACATGGAAAAATAGGTGCATAGTTGAACACATCGGAGGCAAGGATAACATATAAGCAACAGTACCAACCCTCTAAAGAATCTCAAACGGCCCAATATACGTGGGGCTAAGCTTGCCCCACCTCTCAAATCTCATCACGCTCTTCATTGGCGATACACAGAGGAACACCAATTCACCAACACTAAAATCTAAGGCACGAAGTCTATGATCAACATAGCTCTTCTGCCTCCTCTGAGCTGCCCGAAGTCTATCCTTGATTACTCATACTCGGTCTAAGGAATTATGAAGCAAATTTGTACTCTGCGGCCTAGACTCCAACCTGTCAAACTAACCAACCATTGATCTGCAATACCTACCATACAAGGCCTCAAAAGGTGCCATGCCAATACTCGAATGAAAACTATTATTTTAAGCAAACTCAGCCAAAGGCACAAACTGATCCCAAGAACCTCCAAAGTCATGAACATAAGCCCAAAGCATGTCCTCCAGGAATTGAATAGTCCACTCGGACTAGCCATCTGTCTGTAGGTGGAATGTGGTACTAAGCTGAACCTCTATACCCAAATCTCGCTAAATAGCCCTCCAAAACTGAGATGTAAAGTGAGTGTCGCGGTATGAAATGATAGAAGCTGGTACCTCATGCAATCGATCAATCTCACGAAGATAAATCTGAGCTAATCTCTCTGCACTTTAAGTGGTCTAAATCGGCAAAAAGTGCGCTGACTTAGTCAGCCGATCAACAATCACCCAAATAGAGTCAAACCCTTGAGAAGTATGAGGCAATCTAATTACGAAGTCTATAGTGATCCCTTCCCACTTCCACTCAGGAATGGGAAGTCGCTGCATCAAACCACCAGGTTTTATGTGCTCGAACTTCACCTTCTGACAGTTCAAGCACCCAAATACAAACTTTGCTACGTCCCACTTCATACCACTCAACTAGTAAAGCTATCTCAAATCTCTGTATATCTTGGCTACACTAGGATGGATAGAATATCTAGAATAATGTGCCTCATGAAGAATCAATTGAATCAAATCACCAACTCTCAGAACACACAAACGACTATCAAACCTTAGAATACCATCTGAATCTAGAGTAGCTCGGCTGGCCTCACCCTGAACAACCTGATGACAAAGGTCACACAACCACTGATCCTCAAACTAACAACCTTGAATCTAGTCAACCAAAGTAGAACAAACCTCAATGCTGGTGAGAACTCTGCTAGGATCCGACAAGTCAAAACTAACCAAACGGTTAGCCAAGGACTGGATGTCCAAGGTCAACGGTAGCTCTAAAACTAAAAGTGAAGCTAGGCTACCCATACTCATGACCTTTTAGCTCAAGTCATCAGCTATTATGTTTGCCTTTCCCAGATGGTACAGAATAATGAAGTCATAGTCCTTCAGTAGCTTGATCAATCTCCTCTGCCTCGAGTTCATCTCTCGCTGACTCGTAATATGCTGAAGACTACAGTGATTAGTGAATATCTCGCAGTGAACTCCATATAGGTAGTGCCTCTAAATCTTGAGCGCGAAGACTACCACTACCAATCTAAGTCATGAGTAGGGTAGTTGCGCTCGTGAACCTTCAGCTGCCTCATCACATATGCTATCAAATGACCCTGCTGCATCAATACACAACCAAGACCAACCCTTAAAGCATCACAATATACCGAGAAACTCTAACCCTCAACTAGCAAAGTCAATACTGGTGCTGAAGTCAACGAGGCCTTAAGCCTCTTAAAGCTATACTCGCACTGATATGACCACTAAAATGGGATATCCTTCCTAGTCAGCCTAGTCAAAGGTGCTGCTATAGAAGAAAACCCCTCGATGAACCTCATATATTACCCTACTACCTAACAAAGCTGTGAACCTCAGTACTAGTAGTAGGTCTTGGCTAATCACAAACTGTTGGTATCTTACCCAGGTCTACTCTAATCCCATCCTTAGACACCACGTGTCCTAGGAATCCAACTGACTCAAGCTAAAACTTGCACTTTGAGAACTTGGCATAAAGCTGATGATCTCTCAAAGTCTGGAGTATAACCCCTCAAGTGTTGCTCATGCATATCTGTACTCTGCAAGTATATCAAGATGTCGTCAATGAAAACTCTCACAAATGAGTCAAAATATGGGCTAAGACCCCTGTCCATCAAGTTCATAAAAGATGTTGGGGCATTAGTCAACCCAAAATACATCACCAGGAACTCATAGTGGCTATAACGTGTCTTAAATGCTGTCTTAGGGATGTCCTCTACCCTAATCCTCAACTTATGGTAGCTTGACTTCAAATCTATCTTCGAAAACACGGCTGAACCCTGAAGCTGATCAAATAAATAATCTATGTGCACCATCGAATACCCATTCCTCACAGACACCCTATTCAACTGCCGATAATAAATACACATCTGCATCGACCCATCTTTCTTCTTCACAAATAGAATAAGAGCACCCAAGGCGATACACTCGGCCTAATGAAACCCTTAACTAACAAGTCCTGGAGCTACTCCTTCAGCTCTCTCAACTTAGCTGGAGCCATACGGTAAGGAGTAATAAAAATAGCCTTGATTCCTGGCTCTAAATCAATAGAAAAGTCGATATCTCTCTCAGGTGGAAGGCTTGACATGTCAGTAGGGAACATATCTAGGAAATCTCTAACCACCAGAACCAACTCAGGGGAAGAAGGGTCGAGACTAACATCTCAGACATATGTTAGATAAGCCAAACACCAATGAGAAATCAACTTCGTTGATCGAAGACAAGAGATGATCCCGGATGGTGCGAGACTAATAGAAGCCTACCACAGAATTAGGGATGCGCCGGGCATGGATATGGTAACATTCTTGGCATAGCAATCCAAAACCGCACGATGAGGGGGTAATCAGTCCATGCCCAAAATTACATCAAAGTCTAACATATCAAGAATCATCAAATCACCCCAAGTCTCAATACCTCTAACAGAAATCATACAGGATCTCACAATCCGGTCTACTACTAAAGAATCTCCTACTAGGGTCAAAACAGATATAGGTACAAATAACGGCTCACTAGACAACCCCAAAAAAGGGAATAGTAGGCAAAAACATACGAGCAAGTAGATCCAGGATCAAATAAAACCAACATTGACTGACAACATACAGAAATCGTACGTGTGATCACAACATCCGAGTCCTCTGCTTCTAGTTTACTAGGGACCACATAAAATTGATGATGACCACCACCTGACCGACTGCCATCCCTACCACCTATTCTTCCATGCTGGGCACCACCTCTAGACTGACCACCACCCCTCTAGTCGGTGGATGAACTGCACAGATAGGCTGAGCTGGTTGAGCAGCTGGCTGAACTGTACCCCTCTGGGGGAAATTTCTAGCAAAGTTCCTAATAACTCCACACCCAAAGCAAGACCCTGAAGGCCTATACTGTCTAGATGAACCAGCTTAACCTATGTAGCCACCACGACCTAATGCCCCAGAAAATGAACCTCTCAGATTCTGACCACTTTAACCCTGCTGGCTACTCTATCCCTGCTCAAGCTGAGAACTATTAGAACACTGAAGCGAAGCCTGAACTGGTCGACTAGACTGACCCTGTCACTGTTGAGGCTGATAACCTCGAACACACTAGACTAAACCTCTACCACTGTTATGGGGACCACTGTAGCTGCCTTGGTGATAAAAATCACAATTGTAACACCCCTGATATTCTAAGGTTGTCCTTCTGATGTGCCGCCATTTTACGGCACTTTCGACGTCTCCAAACTAAGAACAATCGTACGTTTTCAAGCAACCATCGTCGTTTTTTGATGGTTTTATGTTATATTTGTAGGAAATGGAGACAAACACGGAAACGGAAGGAAATACGAGCAAAAAGACATTCTGGATAAGAGTGACGGCCTGAGTGACGGTCCGTCACACATATGACGGTCCATCACAGTGACCGTCAAGTTGAGCAGTACCACTGTCTAGTGGTGATGGCCAAGGCGACGGTCCGTCAAGCTTGTGACGGTCCGTCAGCCTGGCCGTCAAGTTAAGGCAGAAGCGCGACGCGGAATCCGAACATTTTTGGGTTTAATTCCTGGACTCCTATAAATACCCTATGTTAGGTTTATTTTACATATTCATTACCCAATATTTTTAGAAGAGTTTTTAGTCGATTTTGAGAGCAACAACACGTTTTCTTTGTCTTGAATTCGTGTTCTTGAATCGTTCTTGGGATCTTGTTTTCTTGTTCTTGAATAATTGAAGATTGTTTTCATTATATTGTAAGAATATTTTCCTCTTTATTATGAATACGACTCTCTTCTCTCTTCTTAATAGC
The DNA here is from genome assembly GCA_003996215.1 of Jaltomata sinuosa. Taxonomy (NCBI): domain Eukaryota; kingdom Viridiplantae; phylum Streptophyta; class Magnoliopsida; order Solanales; family Solanaceae; genus Jaltomata; species Jaltomata sinuosa. Next base: position 56,380 of record QJPP01004710.1, read on the forward strand.
ATGATTAACTAAACTTCCCACAACTAGGGTTGTGGGAGCCATGGCAAAAGTAGCGATATAGAGTCCGGGTAGCGACGGGTTCAATATGTATGATTGTCACGTTGTTAATCATTCATGCTTAACGTTTTCTAGTGGTTGCAAACATTAGAACATGCCTAGGTTTAATTTGCTTGAGTAAAGAGATTAAAACCGGGAAACTTGATTAACGACGAGGATTCGAGACTACCAACTCTCGTCTTATGATTAATGCTGTAACTAGATTAATCTACTTGATGTTCAGGATTGAAATATAAAAGCATACCTTTTCAAGTTTGAGAGAATTGAAAAGTAAATTCGTCTATTTGGTTGAGAAACGTTTAGATGATACCATTAATTCAATCACATCGTGACACACATATAGAAAGAACCCGGTTAAGCTTAGAGTCGACATTGTTACCATCGCCATGGTGAACACTTCCCTAGTTCTCTCTCATATTGATTTTCACTCATACATTATTGTTCGTTTTGTTTACACATTGTTCACACAAAACCCCCCTTTATTTACCGGAAACTATTGACCATTAGTCAACTAATTCACTAAAGACTTAACTTTCACCATATTCTCTGTGGGATCGACCCCAACCTTTGTTGGGTTTTATATTTGACAACGATCGCTTACGCTTCTTAATTGGAGGGGTACTTTGAGCGTTATCACCTTCATCCTGCATCTAAGGATTGCGAGCCTAAGTTTGAGAATTTTATTAACATCGTGCGTATTTGAAAATATTTGATTTAAAAGTTGAATTTGGTAAAAAGTTTTATTTTTCTAAAAATGTTTTAAATTTTTTTGAAAAAAAATACTTTTGTTATGAAATATTTGCATATGTATTTATTTTATAAGAGTTTTATAATTTAGTTATGTTGAAAAATTATCATTATTTGATGTAGGCTTAATTCAAAATGATTTTCTATTACTTGTAGTATATGTAAAAAGTTATAGATATTTTATCATGAACTTATTCAATACCTGAATGTATGCGTAATGGGATAAAATCGATCTTAGCATGCCATCTCCACTTCCACATGGAAGTGGAGGAATTATACAAGAACCGTATACTTAAGTGATGGCTTATCTAATTAAAGGACATGTGTTAGAACAATTATTTTAAAATAACAATTAAAAATGACTCATTCTTGGTGTAGACGGTTAGTGGGAATTATACCTATTTATATATACTTTAGTAGTACTTTGTATTAATTTCCTTGAATGGAATATTTGAGAGCATGTATTTGAATCTATATATTCATTTCCCTGGAACATCATATCCTCCATTATATATTCATTTCCCTTGAGTTTGCCTCCCCAAAGTTAAATTGCACATATGCTTTTACGTTAAATAGAAATGGCTGGAAAAGAATTGTTTTTATGGATGATTTATTTAATCCCCAAAATAAAATCGATTATCTATGTCATGTTATTCAAGCCCGAATTCGAGTTTGATTTCGTTCATAGCTTCTCGGAGCGATTCAGGCTTGGACATCGTCGTTCTAGCAGCTTGTCATCGGACGACAGGTAGCTTATGGTTTAAATCTTTTAGACTTCACATATATAAGTTATAATTGTATTAATTAGCATCCTTGGGTTGGGTTTATTAGCTTGGTACCCCAGACCTTGTCCGCTTGTTCATGTCCATCTTATTTTCGCTTTGTTGACTGTAGTACTCGTGGTAGTTGATAGTATCACCCTTGTGGTCCTGCGTGGCCTTGTTTTTCACTCTAGACCATAGATGGTGGGTTATTTTGGAATGTTCGCGAGTCTGATAACGCTAAAACATACTCTCCAATTAGGAGGTATCGATGATTGATAAGCAAAACACATTTATAATTCCCAACGTATCTCATGGTCGAACCCAAAGAGAACAATGTAATCGCGATCGAGCTAATAAAGAAACTAAGCAACTTATTAAAGTTCAATTAACACAAGAAAAGATACCAAAAAAGGGGGTTTATGAACTAAAACTAAAGATAAAGAAAAATAATCACAAGATAGATTGATCAATGGCTTTCACCTTGGTTTCTCCAAGCAAGGACAACAAGGGAGACTTAGGAATGGTAATTCAACTAACAATACTTGCACTCGATTCACACGTAGGTAGTCTTGGTTGAAGGTATGCCTAACCGTCTTTCGACCAATCGATCATATATCTCATGTATTCTCTTGAATCACCACGAGTGAGCAATAATCATCAAATCAACTAGGGTGAGTTGGCTATCTCTAGCTCCAACTCTTAGATGAGGGTTTCCGACAAATTGAGCTATTTCTAGCCTCAATCTAGAATGAAATCCCAAATCCTCACTATTAAACCTTCCCGAATTTAAGGAAATCCTTTCTCAAGCAAAAACCCAAATTAGTCTGTAAGTCAATGTTTGCAACCATTAACTATAAATTCAAGCATGGAGGATTCACTAGACTCAAATAAATAACTAAAAGCAAAATCAAAGCATGAATTCAATACCCATACAAGTATTATCCTTAATACAAAACCCGAATCTCAATTCAACAAATACACAAACAAAATAGCAATTAAGAACAAGAGTTGAAGAATGAAAACAAAGGATTTTACAATAAATTCCTCCAAATCTTCACTTCTATGGTGTAGAATGATGAACTTGCTCCCAAGCTTGCCAAAAGTTGTGAGAATAGCCAAAGATAGATCCCAAAATGGCTGAGAAGAGTTTTATGTGAATTGGGGTTTCCATAAAGGAAATTTTCATTTCTTCCCCGCAGCTGATATTTCATCTTCGCCTATGCATGTGCGCATCCGCATTTGCAATAAGTCTTCTATCTGGTTGACCTTGGTGTACGCGAGGGGTCTGACGCATACATGTAGCTTCTGCTCAAGTGGCCTTCGCGTACGCAGAGGGAATGTCGCATTCGCACAAGCCAATTATCTTCCAGTTCCATATTTCTCCGAATAGCTTCCTTTTGACTTGTTTTCATCAAAATTCTTCCAGAACACTTCTAAAACACAAAGACCTGCAAACTAGAAGTAATTTGTGTCAATTGTACTATTTTTCCACTTTAAACTAGCAAAAGCGTAAGCTTAAAAGTTAAACAAGTAGGTAGAATACTAACTTATCAGAGTCCCAGACATTGATACTGTTTCTTGTCCTCAAGCAACTAAAAACTCTATTTCAAGAGGCACACAACACAAGTGCAAAGACATCACTTCAAGTCAAGGAAAACCCATTTCAATCACCAAGTATGACTTCGGTTGGTACAAATATTAGTCAATTACATGATAACTTAATCCAAGCATTCCCCTCTATTCAAAACACAATTCAAGGATGCAATGGAACATTTAGAACAACCAAGTGACAACAACTAATCTTCAAGATGTGACTCAAAAACACTAACTTACCAAAACATGCTCAATTGACACATTTTCGGAGTTTATCAATGTCACCAACTATCCTAATTTGCATGCCCTCACAAGAATGAAAGTCCTAAAAACACATTATTTACAAATACAATCACAAGGGAAAAATACAAACACTCACACTCACAAGGAATTTCAAGTACCAACAAGTATCAACCATAGGCTTGCCCTTATTTTCATTTGCCACTAGCTCAAGAACCATCGGTTGGATATCTCAAAGGGCTTTTCTAAGTTTGTAATGTAGGCTCAGGGATGGGTAGTTATGCATTTGGATTAAAGTGACTACATCCTCCTCGAACTCTACATAAATTTTTCAATTCGAAACCAAAGCCATTTCTTTCATTTTTGTACAACACGGGGCAGGATTTCACTTCTTTTTATTTGAACCCCCAATTCTTATCATTTTATTCACCTTGGAGGATTTTCTTTCTTTCCTTTCCTCTTTGCTTTTATTTTCAAAGATCTTTCTTCTTTTTGGTAATTCTTTTTATGCAACAAACCAAGATAAACTCAATTAGCACTCATCCAAGGTACCTTTATTAACCCCCAAACTTAGGCTTTCACCCTTGATTTCACACTTGTGGAGTTCAAGGAGGGACGGGTTCAAGAGAGGGATTCATTGTCAAAATGGTTCAAGGCTTATACCGAGGTTGCCAAAGAAGAGGCATTAGGCTCAAGAGGGGTGACTAATGATTCAATTTAAGTGCAATGGTGGCTTTTAAGGCTAAATAGGTTTTGACAATCACAAAGAAGGCCTCAGATTATTTCTCCAACCAAGAGTAATCAAGACTAGCATTAAAGACTAACAGGACAAGTTCTAGTTGACACAAGCAAGTACAAGAATTATTCACTAAATCTCACCACACATGGCATGCGAATTATTCATGAAGGATCAATTTTTACTTCCTAAACAAGAACAAATAGAGTAACATTCTTCACTTACAAATTATCATCACCACTAGTGCACTGAGAGTCACAAAAAGATCAAATGGGTTGTCACAAATATCATTCTTTGCCATGCACGTTTCACAAAAAAATTCGAAGGGGTATGCCTATTTCACTTAGCATGCAAGACTACTTCATTAGTACCAAACAAGTCAATCCCAACCAAAACTTCAAAAGATGACGATTTGCCCTTAAGAATGACATCACTCAGTCAATCATTCGGCCAATTCATCTATTTAAATCGGTATGGCTACTCAAGGTTTATCAACACAACCATTACACCACACTGGCATATGTGATTCACATATGTCAAAGTGTGGGTTGCACGTGCAATGCATAGGCCAAATAGTGGTCATGTGCAAAGCTCGAGCAGTTCACACGTCAACATATGCGATATAATATTCCCAGCTCAAACAAGTTCTATCTGGCCAAACGGGTACTCAGACTTCCCTGGCCCAAAACATCCAACACATCGACTACAAAATACACTAAAAAAGCTAAAAGAAAAATAAAGAAGTACAAAAGCAACTAAACCATCAACTCTATCCGTAGCAACTCCAAAACCCGACAAGGGCATCAATCCACAAAACACACCTGACAAGGGCATAATACTATTCAAACAAACACAACAAGCCCGATAAGGGCACAGTGATATCCAAGACAACAAAACAAGCCTGGCGAGGGCACAATAATATCCAATAATAAAACAAGCTAAACTAGATAGAGTGCGTTCTAACACGCCACCCCCAACTAAAATAGAGAAGTGCCCTTACTGCATCAAAACAAGAGATAAGTTTGTAGGGGCTCCCTAAGGTATGTCAATCTGAACTGGAGGAAGAGGGAAACTGAAGTCTCTCCTCATCCTCATCTTTCTAATTCTTTGGTGTACCCGATCCATAAAAAGACTTCAACCTATCCATCATCTTGTTCAGGAACTTTCTTTTCTTCTTTTCATGCTCGCTAAACTTCCTTTGTCATTTTTTAACCTTTCCTTGCCTATGGCTCATATGGTCCAATCGGGTGTTCATCGCATTCAAGTGCCCATTGATCAACTTCTTCTTGGTGGACACTTTGGCTATGGACGGGGAAGACTCAGAGCCTGCTAGTGTGTTGGCCCCAGCTAGGCCAGAAGGAACTCTAGCCAACAAATGTTGAACATGTGCATCTACTCCCTGAATCTAGCTAGAGAGATGGCGCATAATGTAAGGCCCAGACTGTAGTGGTCCCACCAGATAAGATGATCCAGATGCAACTATGGAAGGGCCAGTAGGCTCGATCAAAGACTCTTGGAACTGCCCGAAAGATAGAGAAGCTACATCAATCTTTCTCTTCTTAAGCTTTGCTTCTGAGGCCCTCTTCAACAGTGGATGTATCAAGGTAGCTGGTTTCTTCTCAACATCATTTGGGTGCTTCGACACCCTAACATCATAACATAATTGGGTGATCAAGGATGGGAAGAAAATGCTTTTTGACCTTCCCATAGCTACCTCTTCCATCTGAGTCAAAGTAAGGAGCCCAACATTCATATCCAACCCATCCATGAGTGCTGCAATAATCAATGCTCGGTTAGAAGTCACATCAGTATCATGAGTGGATGGTAGGATCCTCGCACAGATAATCAAAAGCCATGACTTGGCTTCTGCAGTGAATTCATGTGAGTCAACCCCCTTTTTCAAAGTTAACCAATTTGGATTCACCCCATCATGAAACTTGTAAACCAACCATTGGTGTCCTTATGCTTTTGATTTTGCAATATAAACCTCATTATCCATATCTGAAAGGTTGTACAGTGCATTGATGATTTCAGAGTTGAAACTCACTTGGACATCCCGAACAGTAGTAACCCATGCACCTTTGAAGTCGGTGATTGAAGCATTAGCATAGAACTTTGTGACCACCGTGTGATTTGCCTTTATCGATTGAGGATCAAAGCAAATCCACCTATGCTCCACCAACCTCTTATAGAATTTCGGCATTTTTCTTTCAACTTTGTCTATGTTGATTCCTTTCTCCCTAACAAAGGACTTGGAAAAGAGCTCGTCATACCAATGGTCACACAATGCCGCTAGGAATCTGTCCTGATCATAGTTCTCCTTCATTTCTACCTTCGAAACATTTTCAACTTCATTTTCACTACCGTTGGAGGCCATTGTTAGGAGCAAAGTACCTACAAAAAAAACCAACATGTTAAAATTTCTTGGAGATACTTAAAACAATGTATTATGAAGCACTTAGACCAAAGAAATGGTTGAAAAAAATTAAGAGGTGGGTTGTGCGGAGCTACTGATTGGCACTGCCAGGCATTCCTTCTTCACGTACGCGATCAGGTGGCTACGTTTGCAAAGAGGAATTTTATTTTTACTAAATTTCCTCCTTCGCGAACGCGGCCACACGACCACGAACTTGAAGGTCATCGTGTTTTCCTAGATCGGTGCCTCTTAAAGGCATTTTTTTAAACACCTGACATGCATAATTCAATCAAGCCATTTTATGCTCATTAGGCTCATGCTAATCACCAATATTTTGCACTCTTTGCACACACTTTCACCCACCTCATTTAACAATCACCCAACGGTGTATTCATAAATTTAAATTCCAAAATTGCCATTTTAACTATTGTAATAGCACAAAGAGTGGAAGAGGAGTAGAATTTATGACAATATTTAGAGTGGATGAGTCTCATACCTGATGGATTGCACTTGGTAAAGCAATGATGGAAGAATTGATGGAATTATTTTGTGCTTAAGGAAGAGGACTTCTGATTTTTGAACTTTAACTTACCTGGAAACTGTATGTAAGCGTCACGTTCGCGGGTGGTCCAGCATGTACACGATAGCCTGATGGTTAATTGGCCTTCGAATACACGGTCGGTCCATCGCGTTCACAAAGAAGAATCGTTGGACCAGATTTTCACATTTTTCTCCAGTTTACTATTTGCGATGTGTGACGTTGGGTGCGATGGGCACTTTAGGAAGTGCAAAACACACCACTTTTGCACATGCTAATGTTTTTTCCCAGCTCACTGATTTTTTGTGCGATGGCATGTGCGATGGGCAATCTTACAGGTGTGAAAAGTACGTCTTTCATAGGTATTTTTGGTGCTTCTCAATACTTGGGTCCTCTTCTCATTCCTTTGGGAAACTAGAAACAAATCAAAAGGAAACAAAAAGTGAAGTAAAGCATAAAAATAATGGGTTTCCTCTCATCAAGCGCATAATTTAACATCGCGGTGCGACGCAAGCTACCTCACCATCTAGATTTCCACTTGGAGTATTTGAACCTTTGACCCAAACTTGAATCGAACTTCCAGTGATAATCTCGGGGTGAAGGTTTGAACATGTGAAGGCCATTCTCTTGATTTCAGATTTCACACTTTTTTGCCTTCAAGCGAGGAAGGTCGCTTTGCCTTCTTTCCATGATAAACTTAAAACTGAATAAACCTTCATCCATCCTCCTTCCAAGGTCTTCCAAAGGCTTGATTATTTCGACTTTCATCCATTCAAAGACTTAAGGTCAAAGAATGGTTAGAGTGGGATGTCGGCGTCTCTACCTTCAAGCTTGCCTCATTCATAACATCCTCACTTTGAGATGACATGACATCATTCAATATAATAAAACCAAATAAAAAAAAACTATTCACAAAAATTGAACTAGAGTAAGTAAACTCAAATTCTAAACTAACTCAATACGCTAAATTATTCCTCGGCAACGGTGCCATTTTTGATAACGCTCAAACTTACTCTCCAATTAAGAGGTAACGATGATCGTTAAGCAAAACACATTTATAAATCCCAATAGATATCAGGGTCAAACCCAAAGAGAACAATTTAATCGTGATCGAGCTAATAAAGAATCTAAGAAACTTATTGAAGTTCAATTAACACAAGAAAAGATATCAAAAGGGGGGGTTTATGAACTAAAATAAAAGATAAAGAAAAATAATCACAAGATAGATTGATCAATGGCTTTCACTTTGCTTTCACCAAACAAGGACAAAAAGGGAGACTTGGGAATGGAAATTCAACTCACAAGACTTGCACCCGGTTAACACGTAGATAGTCTTGGTTGAAGGTATGCCTAACTATCTTTCGACAAATCGAGCATATATCTCATGTGTTCTCTGAAATCACAATGAGTGGGCAATAATCAACCAAATCATCTTGGGTGAGTTGGCTATCTCTAGCTCAAACTCTTAGATGGGGGGTTTCGGCGAATTGAGCTATTTCTAGCCTCAATCTAGAATGGAATCCCAAATACCCACTTTTGAACCTTCCCGAATTTAAGGAAATCCTTTCTCAAGAAAAAACCCAAATTAGTATGCTAAGTCAATGTTTACAACCATTAACTATAAATTCAAGCATGGAGGATTTAATAGACCCAAATAATTAACGAAAAGTAAAATCAAAGCATGAATTCAATACCCATAAAAGTATTATCTCTAATACAAAACCCAAATCTCAATTCAATAAATACACCATTAAAATAGCAATTAAGAACAAGAGTTGAAGAATGGAAATTAAGGATATTACAATAAATTCCTCCAAATCTTCACTTCTATGGTGTAGGATGATGAACTTGCTCTCAAGCTTGCCAAAAGTTGTGAGAATAGCCAAAAATAGATCCCAAAATGGCTGAGAAGATTTTTATGTGAATTAGGGTTTCCAAAAAGGGAAATATCCATTTCTTCCCCACATTTGATATTTTCTCTTCGCCTACGCATGTGCTCCTCTGTATTCGCAATGAGTCTTCTATGTGATTTACCTTCACGTATGTAAGAGGTAAAAAGTGTACGCGTAGCTTCGGCTCAAGTGGCCTTTGCATACGCAGAGGGAATGTCGCATTTGCACATGCCAATTAGCTGCCAGTTCCATATTTCTCTGAATAGCTTCCTTTTGACTTGTTTTCATCCGAATTCTTCCCTAAAACTTCTAAAACACGGAGACCTACAAAATAGAAGTAATCCATGTTAATTGCACTATTTTTCAACTTTAAACTAGCAAAAGTGTAAGCTTAAAGTTAAATAAGTAGGTAGAATACCAACTTATCAGAGTCCCAGACATTGATACTGTTATTATAGAGTTGGTTATGTTTGTTGTAGAGTGATTGGAGCCTGTGCATGGGGAATAGGTTGATTGTGAGCCATTGGTCTACTGTTTGTGTTTGGGTATGCTATTATCATGTATATTAAGAGGTCTTTCACATGTTTTACTATGGTTTTGTGTTTGGTCCTACTATTGTTGGTTTTCTAAACCTTGCATGGCCTCGAGGACCCATTTTTGATAAGAAATAGTTAGAAAGGATTTGAATTTGTTTCCATGGATCTTCTTGGGGTAAAATGAGTTAAAAAGATGATTTTATTACAATTTTTCCAATTAATACTAAACTCGGTCAGACCGGGGAACATATTGGTTTTACTACTATTTTAGACCCGGTTATGTCTGGGCACCCTTATTAGGAACTTTAAGACTTGATTTATTGATTTAGACTCAGGTAGAACCTCGAGCATGCATTTTCGAGGTCTGGTGACTTATTTGTATCCAGATACACTCCTGATGGTTTATTGAGATTACAAGATTTAGTATGTGGTCTACCAGTAGACCTCTATGGATCTTGTTGATCCGGACCAGGGGTTATGTGCTGTGAGTGCCTGAGGAGGGGCGTACGGTGGAGTTGATGTACTCGAGGGAATCCCTTCCATGGATCCTGCCTCTATTGGGCCTTTTAGGCACCGGAGGGGGTAACATACGACACTATTATCACTTGGTTTTAGCATATCATATCACATCATGCATATTGTGTTTGGATCCACCCTTGTTTGTTGTTTGCTCAGTGTACACTATGATAGTATAAGATGTCAGAGGGTTTGTTTTCACTTGTATGTGTTCCTCGGGTGTATGGGAGCCCATGGGACTGTAGGTAGACTATTATTTATTATTATTCTATCGTAATACTGATCCTGATTATGGTATTACTAGTATGACTTAGTTGTTAGTATTGTTTGTGAGCATGTTATCATTATTGTTCCTTTCCTCCTTCCCTTTTTATTTGAGGTTACTGGTATACCACCTTCTTTTTCTTTAACTCTTTTTATATATATTGTTATTGCATGGACCCCAAGTGTGTTTCTTTCCTTCCTTCACCTGTGTCTATGAGATATGTATTTCTATTAGCTAGCCTAGCATGATTGTTTTTGCCCTGTATCCTTTCTGTGCTAGCTTCCATGTGCTTGTTCATTGTTTCTGTAACTACTTATTTCTTTTCTGCTATATTATTGCTTTTATATCTTTTATGCGCCCAGTCATCCTATGATACCTACTGGTTACCCGTTGTTTATCAATTGGTGCTCATACTACACTTTTGTATTTCTTAGTGCAGATCTGAGTATGAGTTCTCATTGCTGACCATGCTGCCTCATGCGAGGTGTTTTTGGACTATCTGAGACTGAGGGTGAGCTCTTGGCAACCGAGGCTTAGCTTTTAGTTTATTTACAATATTATGTACTCTTTTACTATATGGAGACATATGTGTATATCATTTTGGATCCTTTTGTACTCTTTATACTTAGTTCCGGCTCTTATACTATGATACCAGGTTATGGGGTTTTGGTTTAGCCTCCGCTTATATATATATTTATATTCCTGTTGTCTATTTCTTCATTTACTTCCTTTGCTTCTGCTTATTCATATCGTTCTTCTACTTGCTTGTTTGATAATAGCCCATTACTAACCGTTCCAGGCTAGAGAATTGATTCGCCTACTAGGGGGTTGTAGGTGCCATCATGACTGAGGAATTAGGTCTTAATGGTATATCAACACGGCATTCAAGTCTACCACTATAATCATCTCATGGCTTCTTTGTAGCTTACACTATCTAAGAATTTTCTCGTCTTCCCTAGCATATCTTTAAATTGCAACTTCATGAACTTCTATAAAGAGGCACACCAAATATTCTTATCTAACTATTACACATAACTAATCCTTATGTCATATTTCATCTACACTTATAATTTAAGATTGAACCAGTACACCACAATTGTCATTAAAGGAGTATCTACTTTCTCCCCTCCTTTCCTTACCTAGTTTCTTTCACTACTATCTATCACGTCATAAAGAGGATCACTGAAAGAATATAGTATGAGCATTAGAAGTGAAAGAGATATCTTTCACTCATGACTTATACTTAGCGTGACCTTGTTACTCAAGGTGAGTCTTGAGGAATAAAGTGCAATAGGCACGAGTACATCATATACTGTACACATAAGGCATAAATAGAGGGTTTTTATAAGCATAGACGTGTCATAATTACCCATCACCATTATGGGTGAATGTATATAGGTCTTAGAGTAAGAAAATCATAACACAGATCATTTAAAAAATCTGATCGGAGCATATACATGATGTAGCATGGTTTTATTAGCCGTTAAGGCATATCATGAGTGCATAGGATTGAGAATACTATGATACATGAGTTTATATATCATGAGCTATATAACATAAGGGTAGAATTTATAGAATTATGGATTAAAACTGGGATCGCTGCTTGAAATAATTGTTTCCCATTCTAAGAACTGAGCATTGACATAAATCTGCATAGATTTCATGAAGTCATGGGCATGGAATAATTACGTCAGAGTAGAGTGACATATATAATAAAGTGCAAGGAATACGCTATAACAAGAATGGATCGTTATCTTATCATTATCTTCACTGGAACTCTGTACTGTTAGGATTTCAAGACCTCACTTGGTCCTTCACATCATCACTCCCCCTTAGCTCAAAGGTCGACCTTCTAAGTCTATGGACTTCCTCCCTAGAATATATTTCAAATCAAATAACTCTTTATTTTCAAGGTATCACTATACGCATTAATGCTAAACTCTCCCTCAAAGATTACATCTACAGATACTAAAATTCTTTCTAGGACTTTTTTCTGAGATATCTCTTGACTTTCTCTTGCCTCTAGGTCTATCCTTCTATAACTTATGCTCTTATTGATGGAATTATCCACTTCCTCTAATATTGAACAATATGGTCTGCTCTTATCAACCTACTAACATCACACCTCCAAATTATTATCCACCTAATTCAAAAGAATTAAAACTATATTAAGAGACTCAACATCATCCTTCTTATTTATAATCCCCACGATTAAGCTCTTAGGGACATCATGTAACACATACCTAGCATTCTCCATACTTTGTAACTAAAGGATACTAAACTAGGCACACATAGTACTTTAGGACCTTATAATCTCGTGTAACAACATACTTCTTTTGGTACACATCATTCTTTATAAAGCTTAAGGCTCTTATTCACCTAATGACTTATCCACCATTCAATTATTTATATCAAATCCACATATATATCATGCTTACACATTCACAAATATTGTAATTTATCAGCTTAAGTTCTTACATATGCTATGTCAAGCCTACTAGATCAATTCCACAAAACTAGGATTACCACCCTCAAACTATCATTCTTTTCACCACAATGATCATCTAAAGTTCAAGATTAGTGTCTATTACTATACATGAATTGAAACACTAGCCATTTATACTATTCTGAATTATAGCTACTAACAAAAATCAATAAACACTAATCGATTGAAAGTTTATGACAAAATAGTCGATCTTAATCACACCATCTATCTAATTGAAACCTATAAGCACATTGTAACTCCACAAAATATTTAAGCTAACATTTGCACTTAATTATACTATTTTTTGATAAAAATGAATAAACTCTACTTCACGCTTTCTAAACTCAAATTTTGTGACATTTGAAAATTTACTTAACTTGAATTATGATGGTGTTCTAAGATATTGTCTTGGGGTATTTATGTAAACTACTACAAATATATTTATCTTATAAACAATAATAAAATAGAAGAGATATTTAATATTTGGGGTCAACCAACTTTATTTTTGGGCAGCCACCTTTTTAATTGTTTATTCTAGGATATATATAAAGTTTGTGTGTAGAATATTATACCTCCTGTTGTTATTTCATTTCCGCTATATTAAGAAACCTTTATACACTATTCTCACCATATTATCCTAGATAATTAACCATCATACCTTGTTCCTTTTAGCTGAAACTCAAGGGAACATCCTCCTTTGTGGTAAGTAATCAAAACTTAATTTTTGAACTGTATAGCTGTTAGTAATTTTAGCATATCTTATTGTAGAGATCCATTTTAAGTGAACAAATATATTTTGGAAATATAACACATAGATCTAAAACTCTTATGTTTATATCAAAAACCGAGTTTGTTGTTATGGTATCGAAAAAGGGAACACAATACAGGGAAAGTTCTACCCAGTTTTTCTGACTTAGAAACCTTCTATGTACTATTATTAGTATTTTGAGCATATCGTTTTGTACAAAATAGATTTTGTTGATAGTTCTTAACTCCTTGAAACCCTAAGATATGTATATACAACTTTTGTGAGACTAAAAAGCCTAGTTTTGTCATTTACCTTTTCAAAACAGAGTCACAACACAAGGCAGTCAGGCATCAAGATTTACTATTTTGGGAATTTGGTGTGATTTTCACAAACTAGGCTCACTTTTGATGTCTATCTTGTTCATTTTGACCTGCTAAAATCACTGAATAATAAATGGATATTTTATTGTATAATCAAGGTGTTTATACTCTTGTACAAGCTAAAGAAATTTATTTGAGAAAGTTTACGCATTTGTTGGTCTATGATTTAAACTCTTCAAGTTGTGGTAGAACTGTTTATACGCTAAAACGCCAAAGATCATGTATAAACTTGAACTTGTGCTCTCATTATTTGCTGAAGTATTTTGATTATTGTCTTGAAATATTCCTTTTCTTTCTCGTGACCTTATAATGTCATATTGGTATTTTTGAATTATTGTGAGATATTCATTAATTCGCTCACTTGTACGGATTGCTCAATTATTCTGGATTTTTATTGAGACTTTTTTCTTCTTGTGGCAATGACTGTGTCGCTTTATCGACATGCCTCTTGATTCAGATCTTTGGCCATCTTTACTTTGGATTTTTGGTTCGTCTTAATTATGAAAATCATCTATTTAAGTACAAACTAGAAAACCATTTTTAACATGGTTCTTGATTCTCTTGATTATTGGGTTTCGGCCCTACTTGATATAGGGTTTTGATCCTTTTTGTTATTTAATTATGATCGGTATGATGGCATGATACATATTGGGTGAACTTTGTTATTTGACATCTCGTGATATAGTTCTATGAACTTTCTTGACACTTGAGCCTTTGAATGCCAAATTTGATACTTGTAATATACTTGTTTACTTGATTTCTATTTATATGTTACATTTGAGCTACCAATAATTTAGAAGAGAATTAGAAAATCTAATGTCTCCAAGACCAAAGTTTATACACCACTAAGCTTTATGCTTAGTGATAGTTATTTTCTATCATAGGTGACATTTGGGAGAGTAAGTGAAGATGACCATTTGAAGTAGACTTTTTAAAGCTTTTAAGAAGATCACATTTGTATATAGGAGTCTATATTTTGTAGTAATTCTGGGACTTGTACATGATTCATGTGTTACACATATGTATGTAATTTTGGAGGCTTGTTGGATCTAAGACGATGGCTTATAACTTAAATTTTTATAACTTGTTTGGCTATTTTAGGGTGTGTAAGCCTATGTTTTTAATGCATTAAACTTACATTTTGTTTTGTAATTATGTATAAAGGAAGAACTATCTATCTTTTAATACACAAAAGTTTGGTAATTTGTAATTTGAGTCTATAGTGGTGTGAAATGAAAAATAAAAGTTTGTACAATACATGCTTTATTATTGGAGAAAGGTTCCACCATTACATATTAAAAATCTTATATTATTTTTACTCGGGAATATATGAAGTATTAATTGATGATGAATATGTCTTAAATTAAGTTAATTAACATTATAAGTTTTATATTTAGTTTTATTTTGGAAGTGGCATCCTCCCAAGAGGGTGGATACAAGTGTTGGTATCAAAGCCTTAGGTTTGTAACATATTAATACATTTGTTCTTTTTAAGACATCTTAGATAATACTCTATTCTTACATACTTGGATAATATACTTCGTAGAGTCTAATATGCATATGCATGATGTACATATCCCTAATGCAATGTGATTTTCTCTTTTGAAGGAATTAAGTTATGGCCTCTTTTTCTAATAGACCTATGGAAGCCGTTTGTGAGGGTTCATGTAACTCTATTTCCCAACCTCATTTACTAGAAAGGGTTGGAGAATATTATGCTGATAATAATTACCCTCATACCAGTGGATTTGAAGTTGGAAACAATCAGGGTGCAAAAGTTGAGCCACATCCTCATATGGGTCATAGTGCTCCTGTTATGAATTCTCATTTTCAATAGATGACTGATTTCTTTCATCACTTGGTTGGAGCAATGCATTAACCTAATGAAACAAACTATAATAAACTGAGAAAAATGTATGGAGTTGAGTTTTAAGGCAGTGCTAATCCTGATGATGCTGAATAATGGCTTGAGCATATGGAGAGGGTATTTGAGCAATTAGAGAGTTTAGATGCTGCCAAATTTAAGTATGTTGTCTCACTATTACAAAAAGATTTTTATGACTGGTGAGCAGGTGTACCAAATGCCAAATCAAAGCCTCTAGTTCTTACTTCAGATGATTTTGTTAAAGAATTTCGTACAAAGTATGTACCACCTGCTTATTGTGATGCAAAGAAAAAAGAGTTTCTGAATGTAAGGCAATGGAGCATGTTTATTGATGAGTATTAACAAAAGCTTCTCAGGCTTTTTCGCTATGCTGGAGGTATTATTAATGAAGATAAAGATAAGTGCGGGTGCTTTGAAGACGGTTTGAATAATTCTATCCGAAAGAATGTGGCGATCCTACAACATGAGAAATTTTTCAAACTGGTTTCAGCTGCCCTCCTTTAGGAAGGAGTTAGTAAGGAAGAAGCGAGTAGAAATGACAATAAATTCTGAAGGCCTAAATAAGATTGCAAAGGTCCATTCAAAAGAGGAAGATTTGATGATTCCAAGCCTGGTAGTATTAACATGTCAACCCAACATAAGCAAAACAAATTATATTTTGCTACATCTAGCACTCCAAATTATGGCCAAGGCAAGACTCGCATACCCACTTGTGCACAAAGTGGGAAGAATCACTATGGTACTTGTAGGAGGGCTTCTAGTGCATGTTTTAATTATGGGGGCTTTGATAATTAGGTTAACTATTGTACTAATCCTAACCCTGCTCCTTCTCTGCATACTGAAGAATCAGTTCAAAAACCTGCTAGTAATCCTCCTCAAGGAAATAGAGGTGCAAGATCTAGAAATGCACAAACAGTGGGTCCAAGTGGATCTAATCAAGCTAGTGGGTCAAGAGAAATTTCTCAAGATTATGACATGAGATAGATGGATGACCAATATGGACTGAACATGGTTATTGGTAAATTTCACTTAATTTGATTATGTGTTGCTACACTATTTTATCTTGGTTCTACACACTTCTATATTTGCTCATCACTTATTTTTCCTGAAATATGAAATCTGTGAGACTTAACTATGATGTTCTTTTTGAAATTCCTTTGGATCATCAGGTTGTTTGAAATCAGATTTATTGAGATTGTCCCCTCATGATTCAAAATCTAGTATTCCCTGCTAATTTGATTGAAATGCCTTTCCAAGACTTTGATGTTATTATCGGGATGGATTGGCTTATAAATACCACGCAATAGTTGATTATAGGTCAAAGCGTATGACTTTTAAAGACCCTACATTTTCAAACATCAGTGTTCAAGGTGAAAGATCATTAACATCTAATATTATTTTGGTGGTCTTAGCAAGAAAGATGATTTATCAAGGCTGTGATGCCTATCTTGATCATATAGTTGATACATGTTTGGAGAGTCCTAGCCTCAAGGACATACCTATGGTCTATGATTTTCCTGATGTCTTCCCTGAAAATCTTCCGGAGTTGCCTCCTGAAAGAGAAGTTGAATTTCTGATAGAGCTTATTCTCGGAACTAATCCTATTTCTATCACTCCTTATAGAATGGCTCTAATAAAATTAAAGGAGTTGAAAGTTCAATTGCAAGAACTTCTTGAGAAAGGTTTCATCCTGTCCTAGTGTTTCTACTTGGGGAGCACCTGTCTTATTTGTAAAGAAGAAAGATGGCACTCTTAGGCTTTGCATTGACTATAAATAATTGAACAAGATAACAATCAAGAACAGATTTCAATTGCCTAGGATTGATGATTTATTTGACCAGTTAAAGGGTGCTAATTTATTTTCAAAAATTGATTTCAGGTCTGGGTATTATAACTTGTGGGTAAGAGATCAAGATGTTCCCAAAACTGCCTTTAAAACTTGATATGGTCATTATGATATTTTGGTGATGCCATTCGGGTTAATGAATGCTCTTGCGGTGTTCATAGATCTAATGAATTAAGTATTTAAGCTTTATCTTGATTAATTTGTGATTGTCTTTATAGATGATATTTTAATATATTCTAAGAATAGTAAAGATCATGATAAACACCTCTGCATTGTTTTGCAAATTTTGAAGGATAAAGAGCTTATGCTAAGCTTTCTAAATGTGAATTTTGGCTTAGTGAAGTGGATTTTCTAGGACATGTTGTGTCAGCTGAAGGTGTAAAGGTGGATCCTAATAAGATTCAAGTTATTATTGAATGGAAATCACCCAAAAGTCCAATATAAGAATTTTCTTGGTCTTAGCGGGATACTATAGAAGGTTTGTGAAAAGCTTCTCCATTATAGCCTCTCCTTTGACTAAACATTTGAAGAAGGAAGTCAAGTTTACTTGGGATGACAAATGCTAAGAGAGTTTTAAAACTCTCAAATCCTTATTGACACAAGCTCCTATACTTACTCAACCAACTAAAGGGAAAGAGTAAGTTGTATGTAGTGATGCTTCTCGTCGTGGTATCAGTTGTGTTCTGATGCAAGAAGGAAAAATTATTTCTTATGCCTCCCGAAAATTGAAACCGCATGAAGTGAATTATCCTACTCACGATCTTTAACTTGCTGCTGTAGTGTTTGCTTTGAAAATTTAGAGGCATATATTTATGGATCACAAGAGCTTAAAATACTTGGGTACACATAAAGAGCTGAACTTGAGACAAAGGAGATGGCTTTAACTCATCAAGGATTATGACTGCACAATTGACTATCATCCGAATAAGGCCAATGTCATTGCATATGCCTTAAGTTGCAAATCCTTCGCAAGTTTATCTTTACGTCCCTTGCCCTTGCTTATTGAGTTAAGAGTCATGAATGCTTGTCTTGCACTCAATTTTGATGGTTCGGTTGTTTCTAATTTGAAAGTCAAGCCAATATTACTTGAACAGGTGAAAGAAGCACAATAATTAGATGAGAAGCTTGCAAAATTGACCAAAGAAGTCCAAAATAGGGAAAACTTTATTCTACATTGAGGGAGGATGGTGTCCTATTTATCAGATAGGTTATGTGTTCCTAATGATGAAAATTTGAGGAGAGAAATTTTGAATGAAGCACATACTTCACCATATACAATGCATCCTGGAGGCACGAAAGTGTACCAAACCATCAAAGAACACTATTGGTTGAATGGTATAAAGAAAGATATTGCAGAGTTTATCTCCAAATGTTTGGTTTGTCAACAAATAAAGGCTGATTATCAAGTCCCAGCTGAGTTGCTACAATTCTTATCGATACCAAAATGGGAATGGGAGAGAATAAATATGGACGTTGTTTATGGACTTCCTTGTACCCAAAGAAATCATAACACGATTTAGGTTATAGTAGATAGGCTAACAAAGAATTATCACTTCTTGGATATCAGAGTGGATTACTCACTTGAGCATTTAGCAGAATTGTACATCAGTGAGATTGTGAGACTAGATGGGATTTTCACTTCTATAATATCTGATCGAGACCTAAGGTTTACATCTAGATTTTGGTAAAGCTTGCAGAAAGCTTTGGGTACAAGGTTGAACTCTAGTACTTCTTTCCATCCCCAGACATATGGCCAGTATACAGGGTAATACAAATTTTGGAAGATATGCTTCGACCCTGCATTATTGAATTTGAGGGTAGTTGGGACAAACACTTGGCTTTGATAGAATTTTCAGACAATAGTAGCTACTTCAAGTATTGTCATTCCTCCTTATGAAGCTTTTATGGAAGGAAATGTCAAACTCCTCTTTATTGGAGTGAAGTTGGTGAAAAGAAACTTATTGGCCTTGAGGTTGTGCAACTGTCATGACCCTTCTGGTCATTCTTGTGTTTTTGCCTTCTTTACACTATTAGAGCTTTCCTGTAGTAGCCCCAAGTAATTTATGTCTTGCTAGGACCGGTAGTTCGATGCCCAGGCCATTTGTTTGGTCCTTATGGCCGCTTCCTTGTTTTAGAGCCATAACTTTGGAAATCATTGACTTCGGTTAACATTCTTGGTATTCACGCTCGAAATTGAATTCTCATAGTTCCGTTAGCTCCAGAGCATCGACTTTGGTTTAGTAGGACCTTTGGTCAGGATCTGTGAGCTTTTCGGCTTGAAAATCTCTCATTTTGTGTTTTAGGCTAGGTGGGCTAGTTTGGTTGACTTTGGTCAACATTTGGAGAAGATGGCCTTAGATGAAAATTCTTCCAGCACTATTAGCTTTGGAATGTTGAGTTTAGGCTAGAAGGATCATGAGTTTGGGTCCCAAGGCTTTCGAACTTGATTTCGGCCCTTGAGTTGTGTTTTGGAATAGTTAGCCTAAAGGTTGATTTTGGATGCGGGGCCCACTTTTTGTTAAATTGACCTCCGATGGGTTTTTTGTCAATTTTGTTGGATCTGGAACACCGTTTCTAGTTAAATAGATCAACTCATTTGTGTTCATGGGACTCCAGATGTGTTCCCGAGGGTTCGTTAGAGTAATATTCCATGTTGGCATTGTTGTTGGCAGCTGGTTGTTGTCATGGCACCAGTAGTTCATCGCCCACACATGGGCATGGCTGCATCCGCACATCAGTGTGCCAACCTCCCCCTCTGCATGGCCTTCACCTATGGGTCGCCTGGGCCGCGTGTGCATGGGCTACCTATGCAGCACACGGTCGCGTACGTGCTGGGCAGCACCTTGCCTACACGTGCACCTGCGCCTGGCCGCGTACTCATGGGCCATGTAGGAAGCGCCCCACCGCGTACGCATGGCATCGACTAGCAGGCTTTAAGTTGGCCAACTCTTTCTCTTCCATTTTATTTACCCCAAACTTCATTTCAACCATTAAAACCAGCTCCAACCTTCATTTTCTTCACCCCTGATCATTCAAGTTCTTGGAGAAGGATTATCATCATTTCGTGGTTGTTTTCATGCCCTTAACCCGATAAGTTTACTTGTGAAGTTTCGGTAAATCCCTCGATTTTCTCTCTTTGATTTCTCTTAATTGGTGGACTATTTTAGCCCCAATTTCTGATCCAAAACCTTTAATTCTCTGAGCATGCGCTCTTTGAATCGTTGTGATCATCATGCGCTCTTTTGTTTCCAGCTTCGGGTTGCGGGGCCCATGGGCTTGCTTGTGATCTAAATTTTGATCTGGTTATGCTTCAAGCAATATGGGTATTGTTGGATTTGTATTTACGCGTAGAATATTTTTTTTGTCACGCTCCAAAGCCTACCCCCTGGACGCAACACAGTGCTCAGTATCACAAGTGACCCTAAGCTAACCCATGGCATGGCATATCTATATGAAAATCAAATTAAGGCATGCACTGTGCGGAAGCTAAACAATTCAATATCTGAATATGGGAAAAGAGCCCAAACATCTGAATAAGTATAATATAAAAATAGTTTAGTGCTGACTGAGCGACAACAGTAACAACTGCTGAATCTAGTCTATGTCTGAAAGCCTTCTAACTGAATAGGAGTTGCTGGGACATGCCCCTAACTAACTCTAATAAATCTGAAAATTGGAATAAGTACTGAAAAGATAAGCATGTCTATCATCCTCGAACTAGTGAGGACTCACCACTAAACTAATGAGTGCGGACTAGAAATTGAACTAGGCGTGGTCTGTATGCTGAGTGTCTGAACCTACATCATAAAATGATGTAGCACAAAAGTATGCATCAGTACTTTGAATGTACTGAGCATGCATGATACGTACTAAGCTAGACAACATAGTACTGAACATGAAAATAGATATACTACAACATAACTGAAAGCTGAACTGAATGCAATGATCAAGTATAAATCATCAAATAACATGTTGAACTGAATACTGAAAATAAACACTAGATACAAGGTTAATGCACATGAATCTGAATGTGGGAGACACTACTAACTGAAATACCCCAAATTGAGCTAACTATGTCCCCAACCTGTAACCCTAGATGGAAGGGTGTTCATACCTTGCCAAGGGTATGAACAAGTCTGACATGGATCCACTACAGATGACCACTAGGGACAAGGAGGTGCAGCGTAGTTTGACAACTGACTCCTTTACACCTACGGTGGTGCCGTAGTTCTGGAACTTGGGGACTACTTCTAAAGGTCTTAGCCTAAGCTGACTGCTAGGACTTCATCCCCTCGTCCGCTGGGTACTAAGTCTACTCCCACAGAATGTAAGAAATAATGTACTGAAATAAAGGATAGCTCAAAACACTGATAAATGACTGAGAATGCAACATACATAGGGCTGAAGGATATGACATTCAATTTCGGAAGCATACACATATAACTGATCTTCCTAGCAAGCTAAATTCATGAAAATACTTAAATTTCTACAAGCTAGGGTTTCTGAGTATTATTCATGAAACTGTACTAATTCCCCAAGAAACATGTAAGCAATACCATAAAAGCTGTAAGAATTGAATTACAATAATCCCCTAAGATTTAGGAACCCTAGGTCTGAAACATTCATGGTGAAAACTGAAGGCTGACCGGAATCTAGGGACCTAATGGGTGAAAGGAACCAACTAGTGAAATCCCACATACCTGGTGAAGAAATCCACGGAGAAATCCTTGAATTTTTGGGGCTTAACTTGATGAAGGCCTCTGCTTGCTCTTGAGAAAAACTATCGCCTTTTTTGTTTCTATTTTCTCTAAGTCTGATGAATTTAGGATATTGAAGGTTTTAGGTAGCTTTTGACTAATAAAGTAGGCTTAGAGTGGCCAAAACGTCATAGCTTAGGCATTAAATTAGGTGGGAAAAGTCTGGAATGCCCCTGGAAAATAATTAGAAAAACTACTGAAATTTGCGACTCAGGGATCATGGATGGGTTATACGGCTCGTGGAAAGTTCCACGGCTAGTGGAACACAGTCGTGGTTTCCTTGTCCTGAAAGTTAAGCTATTGGAACTGATCCCACAAGGTGGGTTCACGACTCGTGGAAACTCCCATGGGTCGTGGATCCCCTCATGGTTCCTGGGCTGAATATTACTGGGTCTTTGAAGATGGGTTCCACGAGTTGGTTTCATGACTCGTAGAGATTTCCACAGGTGGGGATAACCCTGGGGACTTAAAATTGGGCTACTAGAATTTGGTCCCACGACTTGGGTTCACGGCTTGTGGATCCTTCCACGGGGCATAGAACCCAATCGTGGTTCTCAGAGAAAATCTTCAAGCTTCTGATCTGGTTCCACGGGTCCAGTCCATGACTCGTGGAAGCTTCCACGGGTCGTGGAACTGACTCGTGATTCCGGATGACAGTTCAAATTTTATTTTCTTCTGATTTTTCTAAGCTAAATCTAGGCTTGGAAGTTCTGGGGTGGTACAATATCTCCCCCTTGGGATCATTTGTCCTCGAATGAAGGTTGAACAAGCTGAGTTTGGAGGGAAAGAGTTGCAATCCCTACCAATTGAGTACTAGAAATTGATATATGACCGAACTGAGTTCCATGAACATGCAAGTATGTTGAAATGCAAAGATAACTGATGGAACGATGTACTGAGGCTGAATTACCCAAGAGTAAACCAAGAGACTGGAGAGGAACTATTACCTCAAGTTGAAACTGACTCAGAGGGAGAGAGGTGAGGTTACTTTGACATCATGGATGCTTCTGCTTCCCAAGTAGCTCCCTCTACGGACTGATTCCTCCATAAAACAATAGCATAAGCGACTTCCTTATTCCTCAACCTGCAAACCAAACGGTCAAGGATCTCAACTTGAAACTCCTCATAGGTGAGGCTATCCTTCACGGCCACACTCTCTAAGGGTACTATCAAAGTCGGATCACCCACACACTTCTTCAATAAGGAAATGTGAAAGACTGGATGAACCGTTGCTAGTTCTGCTGGCAACTCTAACTCATAAGCCACATTACCAACCCTTTTCAGGATTCTTTAAGGACCTACATATCTAGGGTTGAGCTTTCCTTTCTTTCCAAATCTCATCACTCCCTTAATAGGTGACACTTTCAGGAAAACCCAATCATCGATTTCAAACATTAAGTCTCTTTTCCTCACATCTGCATAGGACTTCTGATGACTCTGAGCTATTTTTAGCCTATCTCTGATTAGCTAAACTTTTCCCATAGCCTCATTTACCAAATCTGGTCCAATCAAAGTTGTTTCACCTACTTTGAACTAACCAACAGGTGACCTATATCTACGCCCATAGAGGGCCTCATATGGGGTCATCTGAATGCTAGAATTTAAGATGTTTTTGTAGGAGAACTCTATGAGAGGTAGGTGATCATCCCAACTACCCTTGAAATAGATCACACAAGACCTCAACATGTCCTCTAGGGTCTGAATTGTACACTCAGCCTGACCATCTGGCTGTGGGTGAAATGTTATGCTAAGATTCACCTGAGTACCAAGACCTTTCTAAAATGATCTCCAGAAATGAGAGGTAAACTGAGAACCTCTATCTGATATGATAGACAAGGGAACTCCATGCAACCTGACTATCTCGCTGATGTAGAGTCTAGCATAATCCTTCACTGAATCTGTAGTCTTGACTGCTAAGAAGTGAGCTGACTTAGTGATTCTGTCCACTATCACCCAAATGGAGTCATGCTATCTGCGAGTACGAGGCAAACCCATAATGAAGTCCATGTTAACCACTTCCCACTTCCAAGCAGGAATGATACACACCCCCTGGTTTCTGATGTTCTACCTTAACCTGCTGACAATTGGGACACTTAGCCTTCATGTTGTTCCTCCAATAGACTTCTCATAGACCACGGTACATCTTAGTGGCACTTGGATGAATGGAATATCTGGAGTTATGGGCTTCTATAAGGATCTGCTGCCTCAACTCACCCACCTTAGGAACACATAAGTGACCCTGATAATAAAGTACACCATCTCCCTCTTGGGAGAAAACCTCAACTCTCTATTGATGAACTTCACCCTTCAGTTGAAGTAATATGGGATCACTATCCTGTTTCTCCTTAACCTCAGATACCAATGGAGATTCTGACCCATTTTGAACTATCACACCACCATCTGTCGTATCCATAAGGCAAACTCCTAGGCGAGCAAGCCGTTGAACATCTCTGGCTAATTCTCTCATTTCTTTCTCAACATGCAATACGCTACCCATAGATAGTCTGCTGAGAGCATCAACCACCACATTAGCCTTACCCGGATGGTAGAGCACATTCATGTCATATTCTTTAAGGAAGTCAAGCCATATCCTTTGATGAAGATTCAACTCTTTCTGGGTGAACACGTACTGTAGGCTCTTATGATCTGTAAACACATCCACATGAACACCATACAAATAGTGTCTCCAAATCTTGAGGGTAAACACAACTGCTGCAAGCTCGAGGTCATGAGTCGGGTAGTTCTTCTCATGGACCTTAAGCTGTATGGAAATATAAGTTATGACTTTACCCTGATGCATCAAAACACAACCTAGGCCAACTCTGGATGCATCACAATAAACCACATAACCATCCAAACCCTCTGGTAGAGTCAGGACAAGAGATGTAGTTAACCTAGTCTTCAGTTCTAAGAAACTCTTCTCACATTCATCTGACCGCTGAAACTTGACCTTCTTCTGAGTTAACCTAGTCAATGGGGAAGTTATAGATAAGAATACTTCAACGAACCTCCTATAATAACCGGCCAAACCCAAGAAACTTCTAATATCTGATGGAGAGGTGGGTATGGGCCAGTGCCTGATCGCCTCAATTTTCTAGGAATCCACTTGGATCCCATCGGTGGATACCACATGACCAAGGAAAGCAACAGACTGTAACCAGAATTCACTCTTGCTAAACTTTGCAAATAGTTGGCGATCTTTGAGAGTTTGCATAACAACCCTCAGATGAGTCGCATGCTCTTCCTCATTCCGAGAATAAACGAGGATGTCATCAATAAAGACAATAATGAACAAGTCCAAATACTGCTTGAACACTCTGTTCATCAAATCCATGAAAGCTGCAGGATCATTGGTTAGTCTAAAAGACATGACTACAAATTCATAGTGACCATATCGAGTCCTGAAGGCTGTTTTCAGGATGTCACTATCTCTGACTCTGAGTTGATGGTAGCTGGATCTGAGGTCTATCTTTGAAAAACAACTAGCACCCTGAAGTTGGTCAAACAAGACATCAATCCTTGGGATAGGATATTTGTTCTTTATTGTGACCTTGTTCAACTGACGGTAGTCAATGCACATCCTAAGGGAACCGTCTTTCTTACGTACGGACAACACTGGAGCACCCCATGGAGAGATATTGGGTATGATGAAGCCCTTATCTAGAGCTAACAGTTTGATGATCAGATTTTATGTGACCTTCGTGATCAAGTAGTTTGGGGTTACTCTAGTCAGGCTACTTTGGGTTCTGATCGTATTCTGAGGTTCGATAGTCATCTTTGTGTTTCGCGGGTTGGAGATTTGGTTCCATTGATACTTTGTGAGGCGCATTATTCTAGATACTCCATTCATCCTGGCATAGCAAAAACGAATAGAGATTTAAGACATCTTTATTAGTGGAGTGGTATGAAGTGGGACGTAGCAAAGTTTGTATCTCGGTGCTTGAACTATCATCAAGTTAAGTTCGAGCACATGAGACCTGGTGGTTTGATGCAGCGACTTCCCATTCCTGAGTGGAAGTGGGAAGGGATTACTATGGACTTCGTTATTAGTTTGCCTCGTACTTCTCGTGGGTTTGATTCCATATGGGTGATTGTTGATAGGCTGACTAAGTCAACACACTTCTTACCGGTTCAGACTTCCTACGGTGCAGAGAGGTTAGCTCAGATCTACCTTCGTGAGGTTGTTCGGTTGCATGGGGTCACAACTTCTATCATTTCAGACCGCAACACTAAGTTGACATCTCAGATCTGGAGGGCTATTCAGCAAGATTTGGGTACAGAGGTTCATCTTAGTACTGCTTTCCATCCTCAGACAGATGGACAGTTCGAGAGGACTATTTAGGTCCTGGAGGACATGCTTTGGGCCTGTGTCCTTGCCTTTGGAGGTTCATGGGATCAGTTTCTGCCTTTGGCTGAGTTTGGTTATAATAATAGCTTTCATTCAAGCATCGACAAGGCACCTTTCGAGATTTTGTATAGTAGGCATTGCAGATCGCGGATTGGTTGGTTTGATGGTTTAGAGTCCAGACCGCATAGTATAGATTTGCTTAGAGATTTCTTAGACCGAGTCCGCTTGATTCAGGATTGTCACGACCCAGACCATCGTGAGTGGCACCCACCCAACCCCCGGATGAGCGAACCAGTAGAGTTCAACCCTTAGCCTAGACTAACATCCTAAAACCAGCAAACAAAAAATAAACTAGCAATTCAAATAATGAGAAAGGCCTTTCATTGAAATAAAACCTTTGGAAATTCCCCTAGAATCTGAAAGTCATCGTACCAAACACTACCAATACTAGAGTACGGGGATGCAACCCCAAAACATAAAACAATAAGGAGAGAGTCTAAGCCCAAACCAATTGGGCTTCAACTCAAAGATAAACACCAAGGCGGCTTGGTCGAACAGCTCACCCTTGATATCTGAAACAGTCCGGCCAATAAGAAAGGTCGTGCGTTAACCGCTGGAAGATTTTTTGTACTCACAAGAAAAACAAGAAAGTGCAGTATCAGTACACAACCACCGTGTACTAATAGGATCATCAGCCAGTTCCAAATAAAACAATTTATAATCAGGACAGCAAATCAAGTATAAGTACATAAAACATGCAACAAGTCAATAGGCTCCGCTAGACTACAAGTCTCTACCTAGCTTGTTCTCGCATGAAATCCACCTTTTATAACTCTAAACAACAATCACAAAATCAATAATTCATCCTTTTTGTCTAGCCCAGACCCACCCTGGGATCCCTTCTAAACAATACCTAAGTGTTAAACAGACAAGCCAGCCTAATCCAAGACCAACTCAACAGATATAACAGGATTCCCGGTCACTCAAGGACCACCAATGAATATCACAATTCAATAAAACAGCCCGATCTACTCACGGAACCAATAATAGTCAATGCAATGCAACAATATCAATGCAATGATGCAGTAAAATAAACCCGTACCAGGCGTGGTACCCAAGCTAACCGTTAGTATTCCGTACCAGGAGTGGTACCTGAGCCAACCACTTATTACACCCGTACCAGGCGTAGTACCCGTGCCTACTATTAGTATACATGTACCAGGCATGGTACCTGAGCCAACTGAATGTCAATAATCCACAGTCAAATAATAAACAAACAACTTGTAAACCAACAAGCAACACACCGTTCAATTCACAGACTGTACAACAGGACCCTTAGACATTCTACACAATTCCTCTTAGCCATTCAATTCATACAAACACTTAGATAACAGTACAAAATATACAACATTCACAGGAATCGTAAGTCATCACCTACCTCAAAATGATCCAATCTCTACTCAACTCGAGCTTTCCCGTATTCCGGATTCCTTTCTTGTTCTTGGTCTAAAACAATATACAAGTACTTAAATTAACAACAAGACCTGCACATTACCCGGATTACACCAAATCCCAGACCCCCAGGCCACCCATGATCATCCTACCCTTTTTCCCGGGCTTCCCGCCATTAATTTCCTTAGTTCTATCATTTTCACGGATAAAAATAGAGAATTTCACAACATACGATCATAATACCTTACTTTTAACAATATGCAAGAAATTTCATGCCTAGAATCCCCCTTCTTCCCCGAATTCTACCATACCTAGGTTATTCCAACCTTTCCCCAAGTTCCCTCCAAGCAATTCTACCGTGTAGGAAAAGTAGTACAAAGTTTGGGGAGTAGAATCCTTACCTTTAGGATGAAAAATAATGGGAAACTGGTAGAAATCACCCAAAATTGCCCCCTTCTTCTCCCAAAATGTTTCAAGAAAATAGAACTATTTTGGGGAAGTTTCTACATTAAATCCTATCACGCACCGCTAGAGCGGTACCGCCATAGTGGAGTCGTCCGCTATGGCAAAGGCTAACCGACGTTGACTTCCGCTGTAGCGGTAATTTATTTGCTACAGCGGAGATTGCTATGGAGGAGTGTCAACCGCATAGAGGTTGACACGGGACAGAAAGTCATAAAACCTCCAAAACTAGTACATTTTACAACACACTTATTTTCCCAATGTCTCAGAACAATCCCTTCATGTCAACCTCGATTCCGGGAGTTCTACTTACCCGAATTCAATTCTAAAAAGTCCCCCAGACTCCTTTATGTGTTTGCTACGAGAAAAGATAGCTCACCACAATACATCCAACCTAATCCTTACCCGAATTTCCCTAGACTCCACCTCGCTCAAAATCTGGCTGAGGCTAGCCTAGCCTAGAATTTCAAACTCCCAAACCTGGAGTTTTCTAACTCTAAAACTTGGCACGATTGGGCTACCCGTAATGACATACCCGGTCGTTACAATAGATACCAATTTACCCATCATTCATCCCCGAACAATCAAACCCAAATTTATGGAAATAAAAGAAAGAAAGTGTAGTACCTGAATCCTCAAACAAATAAGGGTACTTGTCCCTCATTTCCTTCTCGGTTTCCTAAGTGGAACCCTCAATCGGATGATGCTTCTACTAAAATTTACCATATCAATCACCTTTGTCCTCAACCTCCGGACATCCCGAGCAAGAATCAAGACTGGTTCCTTTTCATAATGAAGATCCTTATCGAAAAGCACCTCATCCCACTTGATGATGTAGTCCCTATCCCCATAGTATCGCTTAAGCATGGATATATGGAATACCGAATGGACACCCGACAAACTGGGTGGAAGTGCTAACTTGTAAGCCACTGGCCCTACAATCTCAAGAACCTCAAACGGATCGATGAACCAAGGGCTAAGCTTGCCCTTCTTAACAAACCACATAACTGCCTTTATTGGTGACACTTTCAAAAATACTTGTTCACCAACCTGAAATTCTATGTCCCAGACCTTGCGATCTGCATACTCCTTCTTCTTGCTTTGTGCAGCCAACAATTTTGCCTAAATGCCCCTTACCTTTTCCTATGCTTTATTTACCAATTCCACTCCCAAAGGCTTTATATATCCTTCCTCAAACCACCCAACTGGTGATCTGCAGCTCCTCCCATACAATTCCTCGAATGGTGCCATGTCAATACTGGAGTGATAGCTATTGTTGTATGAGAACTCGCACAATGGTAGAAACTGGTCCCAATGACCCCCGAAGTCCATCACACATGCTCTCAGCATGTCCTCCAATACCTGGATCGTCCTCTCCGACAGACCATCAGTCTGAGGATGGAAGGTTATGCTAAAAGTGAGTTGTGTACCCAACTCTTAATGTATCTTGCCCCAAAATTTAGAGGTGAACTGCGTACCCCTATTTGAAATGATAGATAGTGGCACCCCATGCAATCTCACAATCTCCTTCATGCAGATCTTAGCCGATTGCTGCAAATTGTAATCTATCCTGACCGAAATAAAATTAGTGGACTTGGTCAGCCTATCAACAATGACCCAAATTGAGTCATACTTCCCCAATGTCTTGGGAAGAGCCACCACGAAGTCCATGGCTATCATTTCCCACTTCCACTCTGGAATTGACATTCTCTGGAGAAGTCCTACAAGTCTCTAATACTCATACTTTACATGTAGGCAGTTCTGACATTTGGACACAAATTCAACTATGTACTTTTTCATTTCGGGCCACTAGTAATGCTGCCTTAAGTTCCTGTACATTTTGGTCACACCCGGATGAATTGAGTCCTGCAACCATGGGCTTTTTCCAAGATTTTCTGAATTATATAATCAACCTGAGGAACAAAAATCCTCTCTCTAAAATTTAGTACTCTGCCAGAGTCTAACGTGACATCCCTGGATTCCCCAGATATTTCCTTACCTCGAAGCTTACTTAGTTTTGGATCCTGAAACTATTTGGCTTTTATTTCCTCTATGAAGGTTGCTTTGACCTCAATGATGGCCAACAACCCACCCTGTTCTGAAACACCCAAGTGCATGAGCTTGGCCTCCAAAGCCCAAATTTCCCTTGCTAGTGGTCGTTTGGACACCCCCAAACAAGCCAAACTACCCATGCTAACTGTTTTCCGGCTCAATGCGTCTGCCACCACATTAGCCTTACCCGGATGGTACTGAATAGTCATATCATAGTCCTTCAATAACTCCATCCACCTTCTCTGCCTCAAATTCAAATCCTTCTGAGTGAAGACATGTTGCACACTTGGATGATGAGTGAACAATTCACACTTGACACCATAGAGATAATGTCTCTAAATTTTGAGTGCAAAGACCACTGTTGCCAATTCTAAGTCATGCGTAGGATAGTTCCTCTCATGCACCTTCAACTGCCTAGATGCATAGGCTATCACATTCCTATCCTGCATCAACACAACACCCAAACCAGAATGTGAAGCATCATAGTAAATAATAAAGTCTTTACCTTCAACCGGCAAGGACAATATAGGAATCGTGGTCAGAAGTGTCTTGAGCTTTTAGAAGCTCTCCTCGCACTTGTCGTACCACACCAATGGTACATATTTCTGTGTCAGCCTGGTCAGGTGAGTAGCAATAGACGCAAAATCCTTAACAAACATCCGGTAGTACCCTGCGAGCACAACTAAACTCCTTACCTCGGTCACAGAGCTAGGTCGAGCCCAACTCTTGACTGCCTCAATCTTTTGGGGATCCACCATCACCCCCTGTTCTGACACTACACACCCCAAGAATGCAACTGAAGTCAACCAAAACTCACACTTAGTGAACTTCACATAAAGCTTCAGGCATCTCAAGATGTCCAACACAATACGAAGATGATTAGTATGTTCCTCCTACTCTTTGAGTAGATCAAAATATCATCGATAAACACAATCTTGAAGGAATCCAAATATGACTTAAATACCCTATTTATCAAACTCATGAATGCTTCCAGCGCATTGGTCAAACCAAATGACATTACTTGGAACTCGTAATGCCCATACCGAATTCGAAAAGCTATCTTAGTAATGTCCTCATGCCTAATCCTTAATTGATGGTACCCTGACCTCAAGTCAATTTTTGAAAACACCGATGCAATTTGAAGCTGGTCAAACAAATCATCAATGTGGGGTAGAGGGTAGTAATTCTAGATGGTCACCTTGTTCAACTGCCTATAATCTATGAACATCCGCATACTACCATCCTTTTTCTTTACAAACAAAATAGGAGAACCCCAAGGCGACACACTGGGATGGATAAATCTGTTATCTAGGAGTTCCTATAGCTAAGTCTTAAGTTCCCTTAACTCTGCCGGAGCCATACAATATAAGAGGAATAGAAATGGGACGAGTTCCTGGCTCTAGATCAATACAAAAGTCAATATCCCTGTCCGGAGGCATACCAGGCAAATCCACTGGAAACACCCTTAGAAACTTAAAAACCACCAGAACTGACTCAATAGATGGGGAATCCACACTATCATCCCGGAGATGAGCCAAGAAGGATAGACACCCTCTCCCCACTAGCTTCTTAGCCCGAACGAATGATATGACCTTAACTGGCTTAGGCATGTACACTCCTTCCCACTCTAGTCTATCCTTACTCGGAATCTCTCGAGCCACAGTCTTGGTGTTACAGTTCAACACAACATGATAAAGGGACAGCCAGGTCATGCCCGAGATAATATCAAAATTAGCCATATCAAGAATTACCAAGTCTACCCAAGTATGCAACCCCACAAACACAACATAACAGTCACGATAAACATGAGTGACAATCACAGACTCTCCAACCGGGGTAGAAACATGGATAGGGAAATCAAGGATATCACAAATCAATTTCAGACCCAATGCAAAACTCACAGATACATAAGAATATTTAGAACCTGGGTCAAATAATACTGAAGCTATTTTATTACAGACAAGAATATTACTTGTGATCACTGCATTTGATGCTTCCGCCTTAGTTCTCCCGGGAAATGCATAGCAATGAGCCCAATCATCAATCTGGGCAACTTCTCGGGCTGGCTTTATTGCACCTCTACCCGTGCGGCCGTTCCCTATGTATCCCTGGCCTCCCTGAAAGTTTTCTCGCCCACCCTATGGATGACCTCTAGCATTACCGCCTCTACCTGTCGGGAATCCCACTCTAGACTGTTGTTGACACTAATTACCTATCTACCTGAGTTGGCACTCCCTATTAAAGTGGCCTAGATCACCATAATGGAAGCAACCATGGTCAAGTGTAGGCCTGCTAGCTGATGTATAAGATGCTCCCTGGCCTCTAGGAAATGAAGACTAATTATGAGCTCCCTGATGACCACTTGTAGCAACTGATAGAGCTGACTGAATAGGACGGGCTGAGTATACCTGTTGATTATGACCCCTAGAATATGAACCACCATAATTTTCCTCATTTTAGGGCGTCTTGGCTAACGCCTAAGCCTTCCCTGCCTGCCTGACTCCCTCAAGTTTCTTCACATAATCCACCACATCATTAAAGGCCTTTCCTGAAGAAGTCATATGCACTGACAGTACATGTAGCTCAATATTCAAACCTTTCAAAAACAACTGGACTCGTTCCTCCTCGGAACCCAACATCTGTGTGGCAAAATAAGACAAGGCGTGGAACTTAACCTCGTAAGTAGAAACTGTCATGCTACCCTGCTCCAAGTTCAAGAACTCATCTTTCTTTTGGTCCCTCAAAGTACGGGGTACGTACTTCTCTAAAAATAAAGTGTGAAACTGTTCCCAAGTCAGTGGTGCTAGAACAGAAGACCGACACTCTACATGTGACCTCCACCACTACTTGGCATCACCCTGCAGCTGAAATGTGACAAACTCAACCCTATGCTGATATACAATACCCAACTTGTGCAACCTCTCATAGAAATCCAAGATGAACTCATAAGAATCCTCCCTATCAGTACCCTGATATGTAGGAGGTTTCAACTTGAGAAACTTGGTCAGCATCTCATGCTCATTCCCTATCATCACTAGGCCTAGAATTGGCTTGAAGAAGTCATTCCTGCCAGAAATTGCATCCATCCTAGGCGTTGTAGTAACCACTGGCTGAGTATCCAAGGCCTGGTTTGCAAAAGTCGCGGGTATGACTCCAGTACAACCAACCTACTCAAAATATTCTAGGCCTGCTGAAAGGCTTTTGGTGTCATATTAGGGAGGCTTGCACCCCCAACTGGTGTCGCCTCCTCCTGCGCCTAACCATCTACATCCACAACTTTTACATCTTCAGAAACATGTTCTTGAGGTAGGGGAGAGGTCTCTTCACGCTCTCCAACAGCCGATCGAGCTCCACCCCTGGCAGGTGCGGCTCTACCTTATCCTCTACCCCTTATCCTGCCTCTACCATGGATAGTTGGGCCAGCTGCTGGGACCGCTGCTCTAGCTCCATTGTTCCTTGTGTTAACCATGTGCAAACAGAAGATTGAATGAGATTAGATACCAATTTGTATCACCAGATACCAATTGGAATTAAGTTATAGCATGAAGGAAAGAAGGAAGAGATAGTTTTCCTAAAGCCCCATAGCCTCTCGAAGAAAAGTACGGACGTCTCCGCACCATTTTGCAAGACTCTACTAGACTTATTTGGTATGACGAGATCAATGAACCTAGGGCTCTAATACCATCTTTGTCATGACCGAGACTATCATGAGTGCACCCACCCAACCCCCGGATGAGCGAACCAGTAGAGTTTAATCCTTAGCCTAGACTAACAGCCTAAAACCAGCAAATGGAAAATAAACTAGCAATTCAAATAATGAGAAAGGCCTTTTATTGAAATAAAACCTGTAGAAATTCCCCTAGAATCTGAAATCCATCATACCAAACACTACCAATACTAGAGTACGGTGATGCAACCCCAAAACATAAAACAATAAGGAGATAGTCTAAGCCTAAAGCAATTGGGCTACAACTCAAAGATAAACACCAAGGCGGCTTGGTCAAACAGCTCACCCTTGATATCTAGAATAGTCTGGCCTACAAGTGAGGTCGTGCATCAACCGCCGAAAGATTTCTTGTACTCACAAGAAAAATAAGCAAGTGCAATATGAGTACATAACCACCGTGTACTGATAGGATCATCAGCCAGTTCCAAGTGAAACAGTGTATAATCAGTACAACAAATCAAGTATAAGTACAGAAAACATACAACAAGTCAATAGGCTCCCCTAAACTACAAGTCTCTACCTAGACTACAAGTCTCTACGATCGTACTAACCATAATGATGGACCCGGTCATTACAAGGATAGACTTAGAGCATCCCAGAGTAGGCAGAAAAGCTACACCGACCGTACACTTCATGCCGTGGAGTTCAGTGTTAGTGACTTGGTATTCTTTCGAGTATATCCCGTGAAGGGCATGGTGAGATTTGGTTGGCGGGGGTAAGCTTAGCCCCAGGTTCATTGGGACGTTTGAGATTCTTCAGAGGGTTGGTAGTATAACCTATATGTTAGATTTGCCTCTGATGTTTATAGTTGTGCACCCTATTTTTCATGTCTCGATGTTGTACTGGTATGTTCCAGATGAGTCTCATGTGTTTCAATGGGATTCATTTTAGTTAGATAAGAGTTTATCCTTTGTTGAGGAGCTGATAGCTATTCTGTCAAGAGATATTAGAAGATTGAGATCTAGGGAGATCCCGGTGGTGAAAGTTCCGTTGAGGCATCATCCAGTCGAGATGCTACTTGGGAGACAGAGAGTGGGTTGCATGCTTAGTATTCATAGTTTTTTGAGACATCAGGTACTCCCTTCTTCTTGACTTTCGAGGAAGAAAGTCTTTTTAGTAGTGGATGTTGTGATGACCCTTTCAGTCATCTTTGTGTTTATGCATTCGTTATATTGTTAGAGCTTTTCTATAGTGGCCCCAAGTCATTTATGTCTTGCTGGGACCGGTAGTTTGGTGCCCTGGTCGTTCCTTTGGTTTTTTTGGTCGTTTGCCTTTTTTAGAGCCTTAAGTTCGAATATCATTGACTTTAGTCAACATTCTTATCTAACGTGCTCAGAATTGAATTTTGATAGTTCCGTTAGCTTTGGAGTGTTGAGTTTAGTCTAGTTAGACCTTTAGTTGAGGCATGAGAACTTCCGGTGTGGGTTTTGTGTTGCTTTTTCTGTTTTCAGGCCATTTAGAGTTGAAAGTGTAACTTTGGTCATCTTTTGATGATCGAAGCTCAGATTTGAAATCTGACGATTCCATCAGCTCTGAAATATTGAGTTTGGGTTAGGTAGGTGCTTGGTTTGGGTCCCAGGTATCCCGGGCTTATTTTGAGTGTTCGGTTGCTTGTTGGTTAGTGTTGAATTGGGTCAACATTTCTCTGAAATGACCTAATATGGAATTTTCGTTGATTCCACTGAGTCTTGAATGTTGTTTCCACTCTGTTAACATTATTGGGTTCTGAATATCAGTTTTCGATTGTGCCCGGAATGTCCCGTAGAGTTTTGGAAAATATGCAGATTTTTGTTGTTGCAAGTGCAGGCCTCAGGCCTTAATCGCGATCGCGAGCCTCCTTCCTCACGACCGCGATGAAGCACCTGGTCCCTTATTCTTCGTGATCGCGTGATCTCATGTCACGATCGCGATGAAGCCTTTCCTCCATTGTTTTCTGCGATCACGTGGCTAGTCCTCTTGATCGTGATGGTCTAGCCAGCGTGGTCCTCGAGACCGCAAGGGGTCCCTTCGCGATCATGATGAAGGACCCCTGAGCAGTATATAAACTCTTAACTTGGTCTTTTTCACTCCAAAACCGAATTCATCATTGATACAAGCTAAAAACTCATCTAAGCACTATAATTCTTCAATTCTTGGTGTTGGGGTGCATATTTCGTGGCCCTTATCATTCCTCCATCGTGGTTGGTAAGTCTTCTTCCCCAAAGTTCCTTTCTTTCCCATTGTTAGCTAAAACTCCATTGTTGTATATTCTTGGAGCTCGGAAATTTATCACAGATTCTATTCCCGGGTGAAGTGCATGCTAACAGACTCATTCAAATTCATATTCATGGGATAATTCTTCCGTTGTGGTAGGTGATTCTTACCAATTTATGGTTTTCTTTTCTAAATTTCCTTATTTGGTTTCTTGGCTTTAGGGGCTATTTTAGCTCGAAATCCTTGCCCAAATTCCTTGATTTTCTGGGCATGTGCTCCCTTGGTCATGGTGATTATATTGTGCAGTTTCCTTTTCGGTTCTGGGTTGCGGGACCCATGGACCTGTCGGTGACCTAAATTTTGGCCCGACTTTTATTATAGCGATATAGGTATTATTATATTCTTCTTGACATATTATTTATGATTGTGTAGTTTGATCATCGTTCGGGGCATCTCAGAGCGATTCAGGCTTGGATATCATTGTCCTAGCAGTTTGTCGTTGGACGACAGGTAGGTTACGGTTTAAACTCTTTAGCCTTTGCATATATAGGATAAAATTGTACTAATGGGCATCCTTGGGTTGGGTTTACTAGTTGGTACCACAAACCTTGATCGCTTTATTCATGTCTGATTCCTTTTCTTTCTCAGATGGTTGTAGTATTTGTTATAGATGAAATTATCACCCTTGTGGTCCTGTGTGGTCTTATATTGACTCTGGAACATAGATGGTGGGAAATTGGGAATGTATGTGAGTCCCGGACATCGTATTTATTGTTATAGAGCTGGCTATCTGTGTTGTATTATAATTAGAGCCTGTGCAGGGTCGATAGGTTTATTGTGAGCCATTGGGCTATTGGTTGTGATTGAGCATGCCATTATCATGCATATAAATGGATTTTCTTCATGATTTTACTATGGTTTTGGCTTCGGGCCTTCTTTTAATGATTTCTAAATCTTGCATGCCCCGTGGGGATAGTTTTTGGTAAAATTAATTATGAAATTGTTTGGTATCATCTTAATCGATCTTCTTGGGATAAGGAAATTAAAAGAAAGATTTGTTATAGTTTTCCTACTATATATTAGGCCCGATTGAATTGAGGTGCTAGATTGACCCTGTTATGGATGAGAAATGATATTAGACTCAGTAAAGTCGAGCATCAGACTTGATTTACTACTGTTTTAGACCCGGATACACCCCGGCACCCTTGAAGGGGGTTTATGAGAATTATTTCATTTATTTAGACCTGGAAAGAATTTGGGCTTGCATTTTGAGCATTTGAGTACTAGTTTGGATTCAGTGGCCCTCTGAACTGATATTTTGAGGTTAGAGTGTAGTTTGTGGTCTACGAGTAGACCTCTATAGACCCTGTCATTCCGGACCAAGTGCTACGGGCAAAAAGGGTGACCAGGGGTAGGGGTGTACGGTGGACTAGATGTACTCGGGAGAAGTCCTTCCATGGATCCCGCCTTTATTAGACCTTTGGGGCACCAGAGGGTGTAACATATTGACACTGTGGTTACACTCAGCTCAGCATATCATATCATATCATTTATTTGTATGAGGTACCACACTTTTTTGTTGTTTGTTGATTGTACGCTCCAGTAGTATGGGATGCCGGAGGGTTTGTCTTTACTTGTTTGTGTCCCTTGAGTGTATGGGCGCCCGTGGGACTGTACATAGACTTATTGTTAGTATTTTGCTCTATTGGTTCCTATTGGGGTTCTTATGACTTTGGATACTGTTAAGGTTAAACTTGGGCTTCCAGTTGTTGAATTCTTGACTTGAGATTGCATTCTTAATTGGGTTATTGTTCCTTATATTCGAGAATATTTATTATTTTCTTCCTCTCTTACTCTATTTGTTGAGGTTACTGGTATACCGCCTACTTTCTAAACTCCTCTGTATATACTTGTTATTACAAGGATCTCGGGTACGTGTTTCTTTCTTTTGCCTGTGATGTTTATTCTTTTAGCTAGCCATATGTATTATTCTTTCTTGTATTCCTTCTGTGCTAGCTTTCGTGTACTTATTCATTGCCTTCTGTGACAAATTATTTTTTATTCTGCTTATTACTGCTCTTTTATCTTATATGTGTCCAGTTGGCCTATGATACCTACTGGGTATCTTTTGCTTCGCATTTGGTGCTCATACTTTACTCTATATCTTTTGGTGCAGATCCTAGTGTGGGCCATCGCTGCTATATCGTGGGATTCGTGCTTGGAGATCTTTTAGACTATCCAGACTGAAGGTGAGATGTTGGCGACCGGAGCTTAGCTTTAGTTTATCTTTTGTATCATGTACTCTGTTACTACTCGGAGACAGTTGTGTGTATATTGTTTTGGATGCTTCGTACTCCTTATATGTAGTTCTGGCTCTATACTATGGTACTAGATTTTGGTGTTTGGTTTAGCTTTTGTATATGTTTATATATTCCTGTTATCTAATTTTTTATCTTGTTCGTTTTCTTCCGCTTGATTATATCATTTCTTTCGCTTAACTATAAGTTAGTAGCCCATTACTAACTGTTTTAGACTATAAGGATTGTTTCTCCTACTGGGGGGTGTAGGTTCTATCATAACCGAGAAATCAGGTCGTGACATTTGATCTGACTTGGACAGTAAGGGCCGAGAGTTGTAGTTTGTGTCAATGCTTTCAGAATTGGTGGTTTGTGTTCTAGTGCAGCGGAGCGGGTGTTTTGAGCTTGGGGATAAGTTGAAAGATTATGGAGTTCCAATAGCTTAGTGGCACCCGTGTACTTCAAACATCCTTTTCATTTCCTACGAGTATCTTTAACTTGATATTAATGATATGGTGGACCCCTTCCTGAAGTGAGACTAGTGAAGCAATCCTAAATCTAACTGGTATTCGAGTATGTGGAGCAGCAGCGGTACTTCTAGAGCTTCGAGCTTAGTTATTGGCTACGGGCTTCATTGTAGGCTTACCACACTCCTAGCAGAGATTTAGTTTTGGTTTGAGTCTTTTGGGTAGGTTTCTTTAGTTCATTCACTTCCAGTTGATTCAGACTTGGTACAGTTCAGCGAGGTTGGTTTGGTTCGATAGTTGGGAGATTCTCCTTCGACACAGGGTGTTCATACATGCCTTTTGCAATCCTGGTGTGCGAGGTTCAGTTGAGCTCCGATAGATGGTTCAGTTGGTTTCAGGTATCGAGATTGATCCAAGCAAAAGCATCCATTTGTTGGTTGATGGTCAGTCGGGAAAGGCTACTATAGTTTTCAACGATATGCTTTGGGTTGGTATTTTGGATGTCAAAGGATAGTAAGCAATAGATTAGCTTGAATAGACTTTGATAATAAAGATGACTTCATTCGAAGTGGTATACGAGCGGGAACTATGGATCTACGGTGGGTTAGTTGATGTTTCAAGGTGACTCGAGTGTTTGACTTATGTGAAACTTTATGATTATATTGCAAAAGGATTCAGGTCAGAATAAAGGGTTTTTGTGCATCAACGGGTTCATGAGTTATTTGGTTGGTGACTTTGTGGGTGAACTTGGCTGTGGTATCGAGGATTCGAGTTATGTGTTTTGATCACCTTGGTTCTCTGGTTTTGGTGTTGTATCTGTGCTTTCTGGTTGAGATTCTTGAGGTTCATGTTTGGTTGGTAGATCATTGGTGTTTTGGAGCTAAGGGTTGAAATCTAGCTTGGCTAGTAAGGAGTTTAGGCTTGGTTGCTTTTCTTTGGCTTTGTTTTGGTGTTTCCTTCTTCCTTGACTTTTGAGGATGAAAGTCCTTTTTATAAGTGAATGATATTATCACCCTTCCGGTCATTCTCATGTTTTTGACTTCTTTGCACTATTAGAGCTTGCCTATAGCAGCCCTAAGTCATTTAGGGCTTGTTGGGACCGGTAGTTCGGTGCTCGGGCCATTTGTTTGGTCTTTATGACCGCTTCCTTGTTTTAGAGCCTTAACTTTGGAAATTATTGACTTTGGTCAACATTTTTGGTATTCGTGCTAAGAATAGAATTCCAATAGTTATGTTAGCTCTGAAGCGTGGACTTTGGTCTAATGGGACCTTTGGTTAGGATTCGGAAGCTTTTCAGCTTGGAATTCTTTCTCGTTTTGTGTTTTCAGGCTAGTTGGGCTTGTTTTGTTGACTTTGGTCAACATTCGGAGAAGACAACCTCGAATGAAAATTTTGCCAGAGCTGTTAGCTCAGGAATGTTGAGTTTAGGCTAGAGGGACCATTGGTTCGGGTCTTGAGGCTTCCGGACTTGATTTTGGCCTTTGGGTTCCATTTTGGATTAGTTAGCCTAAAGGTTAATTTTGGGTGTGGGGCCCACTTTTTACTAAATCGACATCCGATGGGATTTTTGTCGATTCCATTGGATTTCAAACATATTTTCTAGTTGAATTACTCAGCTCATTTGTGTTCACGAGACCCCATATGTGTTCCCAAGGGTCCGTTGGATTAATATTCCATGTTGGCAGCTGGTTGATGTCCTGGCATCAGCAAGCCATCGAACACGCATGTGCATTGCCACGTCAGCACAATAATGTGACAGTCGCCCCCTCCGCTTGGCCTTCACCTACGCATAGCTTGGGCTGCATGTGCATGGACCGCCTATGCAGCGCCCGACCGCATGCACACTAGATAGAGCCTGGCCTTGCCAGCACCTGGCCTACACGTGCGCCTGCTCCCGGCCACCTACAGATGGGCCGTGTAGGCAGCACCCGTCCGCGTATGCATGGCATCGGCTGGCAAGCTTTATTTTTCCAACTTCTTCTCTTCCATTTCATTTACCCCAAACTTTGTTTCCACCATTAAAACCAACTCCAACCTCCATTTTATTCACACCCTATCATTCATGTTCTTGGAGGAGGATTATCATTGCTTCGTGGTTGTTTTCCCGACCTTAACCCGGTAAGTTTTCTTGTGAATTTTTGGGAAAATCCATCGATTTTCTCTCTTTGATTTATCTTAATTGGTAGGCTATTTAGCCCCAATTTCTGGTCCAAAACCTTTAATTCTTTGAGCATGCACTCTTGGGATCGTGGTGATCATCATGCACTCTTTCATTTATGTCTTCAGGTTGTGGGGCCCAGAGCCCGCTTGTGACCCGGATTTTGACTCGGTTATGCTTCTAGCATTATGGGTATCGTTGGCTTTGTATTAAGGCGTAGAATATTGTTTTGATAGTGTGTTCGCGATTTGAGCTTTCTTAGACCAGTTTGAGCCTTGACGACACCGTTCCCACAACTGTCGTCGGATGACAGGTAATTTATGGCATTTCCTACCTAGACTCTGTGTATATAGGCTATAACTGCATTAATTAGAATCCTTGGGTTGGTTTTCTAGGTTGGTACCCCAGACCTTGTCAGCCTCTTCTATCCGTTTACTTCATGCGTTGTTTGTAGTAATTGTTGTAGTGCCGTAATATTACCCTTGTAGCCTTGTGTGGCCTTTTTATATGTTTGTGGACCATAGAATGTGGGATATTGGGAATGTCTATAGTCATGGACATCAGGATATTACTTTAGTTAGATATATGTGTTGTAGAGTTGATTGTGCCTGTGCATGGCCGATAGAGTTGTTGTGAGTCCTTGGGCTAATCTGTTTGTTTGTGGGCATATCATTCATAAAGGATTTTCTGCATGATTTACTATTGATTTGGCTTCGGGCCTACTATAAATGGTTTTCTAAACTTTGCATGGCCCCGAGGGCCCATTTTTGGTAAAATAATTATGAAAGAGTTTTGGAACAGATTTTTATGAAACTTCTTGGAGTAAAGAGGATATTATGATGATTTTACCACCAATTTTTACACTGATACTAGACTCGGCTGTGCCGGAGTGCTAGACATATTTTACTATATATTTAGACCCAAATATGCTCCGGGCACCTTTTATAAGGGTTATTGAGACCAGATTACTGATTTAGACCCGAATATGCTTTAGGCACCCTTTATAGGGGTTTTTACATTTCCACTACTATTTTAGACCTAGTTCAATTCTGGGCACGTACTAAGAGATTCCAATTTATTAATCTAGACTCGGATACACTCTGACAGTGCTACTTTGAGATTTCATGGTTTTAGTATGTGGTGTACGAGTAGACCTCCATGGACCTTGCCGATATAGGACAGGGGCTACGTGTCACGAGTGCCAAAGGAGGGGTGTACGGTGGAGTTGGGGTACTCAAGGGAATCGCTTCCATAGATCTTGCCTCTATTGGGCCTTCTAGGTACCATAGGGGGTAACATACGACACTACTATCACACCTGGTTCTATTATATCACATCATCAAGCATATTGTATTCAGATTCCACCATTGTTTGTTGTTTGCTCAGTGTATGCTCCAGTAGTATGGGATGTCGGAGGGTTTGTTTTTACTATATTGTGTTCCTCGATTGTATGGCTGGCTATTGGGACTGTAGGTATATTATATTCTCCTATGGTATTATAGAGCTTAATATGGCATTCGGTTCTTGGTAGTTTAGTGGATTCTAGCCCGTTGAGGCTTCAATTATTGGACTTCTGTTTACTGATGGACTAGTGGTTCCAAGATTGTTGAGGTAGTGTTTATGTGGCCTTTTGAGTAATTATGGGTTAGCGGATCTTGCCCTTCCTTCTTGGTGCTGATTAGTGGTTTCGGTTTCTTTGTGGTTTAATTTATTCCATCCTAGGGTTGTAATTGTGAGATTTCTATTTGATTTCTATGATCTTGAATGGTGTTTTAAGCATGGTTCCATTAGTTATATTGCTCTAGCTTGATTATGTTTACTTGCTTTCCTTCTTTCCCTTTCTACTTGAAGTTACCGGTATACCACCATTTTCTCAACTCTCTTTTTATATATATTGTTGTTGCAAGAAATCCAGGTGCGTTATTCTTTCCTTCACCTATGTTCTGTGTTATAAATATCCTCTGTGGCTGGCATAGCATGTTTGTAATTATTGTTGACTTCTATCCATGCTAGTTTCCATGTGCTATCTCTATTACTTCTATAATTGCGTTTTTGCTATCTGTTGCTTACTATTTTTTTATCTTATATACACTCATTCAGCCGATGATGCCTATTGGGTAATCGTTTCTTAGCAATTGGTGCTCATACTACACTTCTGCATATTTTTGGTGCAGATACTAGTGTGAGCTTTTGTCGTTGATAGCGTGGAGACTCGTGCAGTTTTTGGATATTCGAGACTAGGGTGAGCGCGTGATGATCGGGGCTTGACCACATCTCATCTTTTGGCACTGTTACTCTTTATTTATTCAGAGACAGTTGTATATTCTATTTTGTTACTTCTAGCACTTGTATTCTATTAGAAGCTTATGTACTATTGATACCAAGTCTTGGGGGTTGGTGTAGTTTCCTTGTATATATACATTTCGGGTTGTTGCTTTCGTGTAATCTTTACTTTATATTTGCTTCTTCTTATTTCTGCTCATATTGTACGTATTGGTTAGGTGGTAGCTGATAAGTGGGTAATCTACCAACTTATTAAGCCTTTTACTCATGAACTATTGTTATGTTTTGTTATGATTTAGAGGTTCTTATGTCCTTTATTGATGCCTACATAGGTACTTATGATCAAAGATAAGAAACAAGGAAACGGGCCAAAAAGGGCAAAAAAAGAGTGAAGTGTGAAGTGATCAAACAAGACAGAAATTTCGTTGAGAGATGCGGCGCTCGTGCCACATGCACTTGCTTTGGTGCGGACCGCACCTCCCACCGCATAGAGCTCAAAGTTCACTGAAGGATCTGCTAAGGGGTGCGGTTGATGTGCGATGCACACAATGTCTTTTGCGAACCACATCCCACTCCGCATAAAGATTCTTAATCGGCCTA
The DNA here is from genome assembly GCA_003996215.1 of Jaltomata sinuosa. Classification (NCBI taxonomy): domain Eukaryota; kingdom Viridiplantae; phylum Streptophyta; class Magnoliopsida; order Solanales; family Solanaceae; genus Jaltomata; species Jaltomata sinuosa. The sequence continues at coordinate 100,820 of QJPP01004710.1, forward strand.
AGTCACTGGATCACTAAAGAGGGTGTGCGACACGCACATGATGACGTGCAAACCGCATGTCGCACCGTACACAACCCGAAGGGCATTTTTGTCAAAATTTATATTACATTTCGGGAATATTTGTATCCCTAATTTAGGCACAACTGTAAAGAGTTCAGCTAGCACTGAGTTTTAGAATTTTTTCTTGGCTTTGTGAACAAATTTTCCCTTCTAAGAATAAGGAGAGGGTTTCTCATAATTCCTTCTTCCAACTTTTTAGAACCACCATTTGTGTACAAAAATTGATCTTGGATATTGAGAAATTTAGCTTGAATGGAATGGAAATTGAATTACCCATTTGGTATATCTCTTTCCTTAAGCATGAGTAGCTAAACCTCTTATCTAGGGATGTGTTGATGATGGGTACTTGATAAATAGGTGTGGGTGTTATTAATTCTTGCTTATATATGCTTATTCAATAAGGGTCTAGTGATATCACCATATTTTAACTCTAAAATTAGTGGTTACAAACATTAATTTTTCTTACATGGTTATGGTTTTGCTTGAAAGAGGAGATCATAGATTCGGATGTGAAATAGCTAGTAGGAACTTGGGATTCCACTTAGATTGAGGCTAGAGATAGCTCAAATCGACAGAATCACCCACTTTATGGTCTAAAGTTAGAAATAGTATGACCTCCCTAAACGATAGCTTGGATGTTTATTGATTAATCAATAGTGCTTGACTTAAGGCTGTTGAATATATGGTTGTTGATCGAGAGATAAATAATCATACTTAAAACCAAGGTTACCCATGTTATTTTGCATAAATTTGCATGAATAAGCATTCACCCTATCCCATGTTCAAGCCCCATTTGAACCACATCCCTAGTTGTCCTGTCTATTGACTACACCTCATTTATTTTATTGCTTTATTTTGTTGAAACGAAATTGTGACAGATTCCCAATTCCCCGCTTTTTTTATAAATTACTCACTCTCGTTGTGAACTCTATTTTATAATCACTTAGGCTAAATTCTAAATTCTCTATGGGATCGACCCCGACATTCATTGAGAATTATAAATGTATTTTGCTCTGACGATTGCAGATACCTCCTAATAGGAGAGTCACGTTCAAGCGTTATTAAAAATGGCACTGTTGCTAGGGAATTAAGTTGTTTAATCTTTTTGATTGTAGACTTGAAATCACCTTGAGAATGTTTGTTCTTTTTACTTTGTTTGTTGTTTGTGTTGTGGTTGAGCAGGCTAGCCATGAGTGAGGTGGGTGACAATGATAGTGTCAACGAAAATAATAGAGTCTTTATGGATGCAGAAGCTACTGAACCCATGCCTCAAGTGGGAGTAGGTGCAATCCACCTACCCCCGACGGTTGGAAATGCGGTATTTCACGTGACAAGCACAATGCTCCATTTAATCCAAATGAAGGGTATGTTGGTGGATTAGCGCATGAAGATTCCAACCGGCACATTAGGAATTTTGTTGAGATATGTCAACCGTTCATTTTCTAAAATATCTCACAAGAATCCATCTGATTACGCCTATTCCCCTTCTCTCTAATAGGGAAAGCCACGACATGGTTGGAAGAGGTGCCGGATAGATAGATTACCTCCTGGGCCGAGTTAGTAAATGCCTTCACTACTAGGTTCTTTCCTCTATCACAGATAATGCAGTTGCGGGATGAAATTACCAACTTCCACCAACTGCCCGATGAGCCCTTGCATGAGGTATCAGTGAGATTTATGAAGAAGCTTGTGTTATGTCCTAACCATGGATTTTCGGACAATGTATTATTGCAAAGATTCTTTAGATACATGAACTCGATCAACAAGTCTGTCGCCAACAATCTTGGAGGTGGCACCTTCATGGTCTACAATATCCTTTTGCCTCAGCCTTTCTAGAAATGATGACTAAAACCAATCAAGCTAGGCATACAAGGGAGGCAAATGTTCCTACCTCGGTGACACCCTCATCTATCTTAACAAATGAAATGAGAAAGAGATATAAAGAGAGGGATGAGACACGACCAAAATGATGACTCAAATCAACTTGATGGCTAAGCATATGATGGGAGTCGAAGTCGGAGGTGCTAAGGGTGTGAATGTCGTAAGTACACCAGAGATCAAATCTAGTGATGATGAGCTCATGACCGTGGTTGATGGTAAGCTTTGCTTTGTATCAGCCGGTTCTCATCCTGGGTATTATCGCCCACGGGAAGAGAATCAAGGTTGGATCCGAGATAAGGAAAGAGATGGAAATTGGAAAGAAGGATGGTGATCGATATAATCACCAGAGCTCGAACACCTATGTGCCTCCAAACAAAGTAGAGTCTCTCTACTAGCTAGCCACAAGTAAATCTGGACATTCCAAGATAGAGGACATGTTGTCCTTGGTTCTTAAGAAGGTAGATACAGTGAATACTGGAGTGAGTGAGATAAAAAGTGAAGTTTCAACACTTCATCAAACTGTGAGATCTCACTCAACCTCAATCAAGCATATTGAGGCTCAAATGAACCACCTTTCTACACAAATGAACACAAGGATGAAGGGGACGCTTCCAAGAAATACCATCACCAATCCTAAGAACGAATGAAATTGAGGTACTATCATCGAGCTGCGACGTTAAATCAATCGTTTCTTGGGAGGAAACCCAACTTTCTTTTAGTTTGTTTTTGGCTATCTCTTGTTGTGTTGGTTTCTTTTAGGGATGCATGGAGAAGTGCAAAACAGGGAAAAAATAAGATGTGTGGAGGACCATACAAACTGCAAGTGCCATTTTCCATGTCAGAAGACCCAACGCATGCCAAGTCAGAAGCCTGGAAAGAAAAATATAAAAATGAGAGGCGATGTGCGCTGGGTTTTGCGGTTCGCACAAGTCCATGTGTGTGTCGCACCTCAGTCTCATAATGAAGCAGAAGCCTAGGCCAAAATTCAAGGGATAAAAAGGTGAGGTGCGAATGACATGCCGTCGCACAAGGTCTTGTGTGAACCGCATGTCGCGGCGCACCAGAGGTTAATTTCAATTTTTAATTGACCTAACCCGTTGACCGCCCCGGCCCAGAGACCGACCCGACCAATTTTCTTTTTCTTTTTCTTTTCCTTTTAACTTCTGCCACCCTCACCTTTTCTTCCACTTTCTTTCCTACAACTTCTAAAATTATCACTCAAAACCTCTCACAAATCCCTCAAACTTTCCCTAAATCTTCTCCTTCTCTCCCCCAAAACTTTCCACCGCCTCATCTCCTATCTCCGCTGGTCGTTTCTCCGGGCGAAATTATGATCACCATCATTGCTCTCCTAAAAGCTTCAATTTTTACTTCTCTCTGCTAAATCTTCACTTGTGGTAAGTTCCCCGATGTTAAATACTGGTTTTTATGTTGATTGGGAACTCATATTGTGAAGCATGCTTAATAGAATTGCCATGTTGATTTTGGGTGAGATACAAAATTCTTGGGTCCCCAAGTGTGAATTGTGCCATGGGTTTTGCTTAGTATCAACTTGGTAGAACTTGAATTTTGATAATGCATGTTGAATGGTAGTGATTTTTAGCCTTGAAATATGTATTTGGGGTGAAGTCTGAATAACTCACTTGTGATTGATGCATGGTTTGGCCCTATGATAGATTGGTGACATCATTCTTAAGGGAAAATCATCATTTTTCATAAGGTTTGGTCGAGAATTTCTGTGTGGGCTGAAAATTATTGCTAATTGTATACCCATGTTCTTTGTGGAAAATTTAATTGGGTGTATGATCATGTGCAGGGAGGTGGTAATTGTTATTGAAATTGTGTGTGCCCAATTGAGTAATCGAAGGCTTGATGTTCCCAATGATAGATGGGGTAACATCTTTCTTAAGAAAAATCATCGAGTTTTCTTTTGCTTGAAGTGTATGTCAATGGAAGTCCGGGGAAGTCTGAGTACCCAAAAAATTGTGTGGTCATGATATCCCTTACCTCGTTTTTATGATTGTTGGTTCATTTTTTGGTGCCAAGTGCTTCATGCAAATCTTACTCTACTAGTCACATACATAATTCATAAGAACACAAAGAACAGAAAAATTTCCAATTGTGCCTTTGTGCGTTTCACATGTAATGCGTAGATCTTCATGTGTGGAACGCACAAGACACCACACCACAAGAAAATAGGCTGCCAGTTCACTGAGTTGATATGCGGAAGCTAGTGCAATGCACAATATGGTTGGTGCGATTCGCACCAGTTTTGCATATCCAAGATGAAACCACTGACGATTCTGTTAGCTTGTGCGAAGCCATGTGCGACACGCACTCTGCATAGTGTGGTTCGCACATGGTCCGCACAAGCCAACAATCACCTCCTTTATTTTCTACTCTTTTGCAGTCCATCCTTTGTAGTTTGTTAACTTCTTTTTGATCTTTTTCTTTCACATATGATAAAAATACAATAAGATTTTGTTTTAGTTGTTTTTGGCCTCACCATATCCTTATGCAGAATATGTCTTCTAGCAGGGGAAACACCAATAGGAGTTTGCAAAGGCCACCAGATCCCTCTTTCTCCAATCCAACCTCAAAAGGGAAGAAGAAAGCCTGATCTTCTCACAACCGAGCCTCAGAGGAGGAGAGAGTGCGGTTCAGAGTTGAAGGCATGAGGGCAATTTATAATCGTGACATGGGTAGGTCTTTCAACACGGAGCAGAGTTTCAACCTGGATGCAGTGGGAGATAACCTGCCCAACATCCTAAATTAGTTTGCCAACCGTCAGTGGCAACCATTTCAGGAGGTGCTCAGAACCTATTACAAGGAGTTAGTCCAAGAATTCTTTGCCTCATACCAAGCCACACAAAATGCTAAAGGTTATAAAGGAGGCTGTGAAACTTTCCCCGCGTTGGACTCAATCATTGTCCGAGGCAAGGAAATATGGATCACTCTAGCTGCAATTAATGCCATCTATTGGAGAACTCTAATTGAACCAGCCCCTGAACTAATGGCCAATCTGCTTTCCAAGCACAAACCTCTGTAATGGCCTTCTCCAATCATTGCTCCTGACTCACCTCTCTAGGATACTCTTGGGGGTGAAATCCCACACCAGACTCTGCACTTTGAGGCATGCCTTTGGTATGATTTTGTTTCCTACCATTTCATGCCTTCTTAGAATCACCAAAAGGTAACCCATGATGGGGCCATTCTGGTAGCCTCAATCATGGCAGGGGACCATATCAATTTTGGCAAGGTTATTACCTTAATGATCAAAAGAAAGGCTCATAAGAGTGGTGATGCATTTCCCATTCTGTTGCTAATCAGTAAACTGTGTGTACATGCTAGCATTCCTTATTTCAACTGTGATGTTCCTACTCCTGCTGTTGGTATGTTAGATCTTGATAAGAAAACAGACAGGGATGCTCCTCGTTTCAAAAGGCGTAGGGTAGAGGCATTGGTAGAGGTTAAAGTTGATGACTCAGATGCTGAAGAGGATGCTCCTTCTTTTCCTCATGCTGCCTCAGAGGCACCTACTTCCACACCCACTGTGCCTAGAGGATCATTGACCAAGACTGTCCTCCAAGATATGGTTGACAAAACATACAACCATGGGAGTCAGTTGAGAGACTTGGCAAGAGATCTACCAGGGTTGATTGATAGAGCTGTTAAAAGGGCCATCAAGAAAGTTGTGGATAGAGTGTACAATCTTTGAAAGAGGGTAGATATCATTAAGGGATCCATCAAAACAGTCTGAAAGGACTTCAACAATTCAAAAGGTAAGGATCCAGCAATAGAGGCAGATTTGAGCACCTTACACCCACCTCATACCATCCATGGTCCTCTGGATGACTTGCTTGCATCCCTTGCGGATGATGAGGAGGAGCTACCCAATGATATAGATGTAATTCTTGATGAGGATGACTGGGTCCCAGACTTTTAGTATATTCTCTGTGAGTCCACGGATATTGCGAACTCCTGAAAGGGTGGTGTGGGTCCTAGTGGACAAACTGCAGATGATGAGGCATAGTCCTCCAGAGAGTGTTGCACTCCCTTTCCCATTACTTGAGCTTGTAGGATTGAGGTCAATGCTTCTTTTGATGGGAGAGGGTGCTCTTTATTAATATTGCTTTTGGTTGCGCGTGATTGGGCCTAAGATATCTCTATTGCCCTTGTTGGGCCTTGTTGACATTCTTAGTTTCCCTTGCTCGATTTTATTTGGCCCTTGTTGGGCATATTTTTGGATGATTATGATGACATTGCCCTTGCCATGCCTTTTCTTTATGTTTTTTTTTAGCTTGATTGTGCCCTCGTCGGGCTTGACTTTAATTGTTGATGATTGTGTTGCCGGGTTAGTCTTAAATGCCCCATTATCTCACTACCCATGCTTTGCAAATACGCTAAAGGCCTACGGCAAGGCTTTTTTTTCAAATGACTCATGAGCACGCAAATTGGATTATCGCCTTGTTAATAGTAGTTTAACAATAAACTCCAAGGGTTTTCTTGATACCACGGTTCTTTTCCAAGGAGCAAAAATATTTTCTTTATTTTCTTTTTCTTTTCTTTTGCTTTTATGTCGAACCAGGTTGTTGATTCCCTATGATAGATTGAGAGGCAACTTTCTTAAGAGAAAATTCCAAGTTTTGGTTTAAATTTGAGTCCGTAGGTTTCTTATCTCAAAATGGACCCACCAAAAAAATTTTCTTGGCAAGAAGTTTTTGAAAATAAAAGGGAGGAGGGAAAATAATTTTTTTTTTAGGAAAGCATTCTCTTTTCATGAATTGCACACTCTTATTTTGGCTTGATCAATTCACAAATGAGTGTGTAATGAACTCGGAATAGCTTGTCAAAAGTCATTTGTCCCAATTGATTTCGACACTAATTAAAGAAGTCTTATGGCATGGTGCCTTGTGTGGTGAGGCTTTACCTTGATTCTTATGCCTATGTGTCATCTAGAACTTTCCCTGAATGTGATTCAAGATGAAATTCTAAGTTTGACCGATCTTGAAAAATGTAACATCCCGAAATTTGATTCAGCTTTTACACTTAAGAAATCTGAAATTCTGAACTTTCCAGAAATGATGGTTCCAAACCACAGACCATGGTTTTAACCACGAGTCATGGAGTGGATTCGTGGTTTAAGTCTTCCAGGATCAATCTCTAGTCTGAGAACTACGAGTTGGTTTTACGGACCGTAGTTCAGTCTACAGCCCATCCTGTCAACTCGTAGAACCAGACCTGAGGACTAACTGATTCCCAGGAACCACGAGTCAAGATGACGGACCGTAGTTTGAATTACGGGTCTGCTCTGTTGACTCGTGGGACCTAATCAAAGGCTTGCCAACTCCCTTAAGAACGATGAATTTATTCTACGAATCATAATCTATTCTACAGGTCCGTCCTGTTGACCAGTAGAATGTCTTCAGTAGTCTAATCGTTTGTCTAGGAACCACGAGTGGGAACCATGAGTCGTGGTTCAAACTATGACCCGTGGAATCGACCAGTGATTTCTGAAGCCGGCCCCTTTTATCAACTTTTCTTAATTAAATCGCAGGAGTATTTTCATAATTACCCACCCTTTTAACTCCTAGTGAGGTTGTTTGGGAAACTTTTAGTAGGGTTTCTACAACTATTAACCTAAGTCCCTTTTCATTACCTCATTCATCTTCCAAAAAGGGAAAAGAACCTCTTCAAGCCCCAAGTCTCAAGCTCCAAGTTCAAGTTTCCTTTGTTTTCAATTTCAAGTGGGTTAGCTTCAGTCAAGGTATGTGGGTAATCAATAATAGGTTCCTTTCACCCAAGTGCCCAAAACTCATAATTTTTATTTTGATTTCATGAACTTTCAAATTAGGGTTCTTACCCAATTCTTATGGGTTTTGCTATAAATTGTCTTCTCATGATTCTATTATGAAATCTATATTAAATTGCATGGGTTTTTACATGTGAACTCCTATATTATAAATTTAAGGCTAATTATGGTAAATCCTACATGCATGAATTGATTTAAGAAAATTTGGTATTTGATAGCATGTTTTCATGGATTTTCAAGCAAGTGCATGCCTAGTTCCTATGTTCTATGAAAATATATGTTATTATGAAATTGAACTAGAGTCATGAAAGTTTTCAAGTTATAAACTATTATGCATGCACGACACCCGATGTGCCATCAATGCTTATGAATTATTTTCTAAACTAAGATTCGTGAGTAGTATGAAGATCCGGGTTATGAACATGTTTATGGACAATCTTGACATCTAGATATGTCACATATTTGTGAGCCTTATGTTATATGTTTTGGGTTTAGTATTTAGCACCGAGCGATGAGGGTTCTAGAAAACCCAAGTCCAAAACTATGTTACCACGGTAGGTTGCCCTCCGTGGCTTATGAAAGGATCCTTATGACATGGTTCTAACTTTGGTCGATTAGGACAGCCTTTTTCAGTGTGGGTGCATGACACTGAACTCCATGTAGCTCAGCAAAATTTATGTCGATTAAGAAAAACTCCCGCATGTTTATTTTTAAGCTAATAAATTACATGATACTCTACTATGAATGTTGACATTATTTATTTGTACTATTTCTTTATACGTACAAACTCATTTCAAGCATGTTTTAAGTATGTTTTATCATGATCACTCATATCTCACATACTCGGTACATCCTATAATACTAACGCATATTTTGCGTTGCATCCTCTTGATGATGCAGATTCAGGTTCCCTCCCTCAGGCACGTGGCTAGAGACCACAGGCCATTTCCAGTCAATGTTGGTGAATCCTCATTGTTATAGGGCTAGTTATGATTCTCGCTAGTTTTTGGTTATTTACTTTGGTACCTTGAGTTAGCTAGGGTCTTGTCCTAGTAACTCCTTATGTCATGTGTAGAGGCTTTTCAGACATAAACAGTATTCGAGTATTATTCAAATTATGTTCATCTTGATTTTATCTTATGGATTGAGTTATCTAGTTTTATTTGCTCTCGCTATGCTTACTTGATATGCCTGAGTTATGCTATGACCAAGGGTTAATTTGGGACACTCGTGGTCCTAGGTCCTGTGTTACATCCAGAGGGTAGTCTCGGGGCATGACAAACTTGGTTTAAGAGCCTCAGGTTTAAGAGTCCTAGGATGTCTGAAAGCCGCATCGAGTAGAATCTCTTTCGTGTGTGTGAAGTGCGCCACACTTTGTCACGACCCAATTTCTCAGTCATGATGGCACCTATAACCCCCGGTAGGTGAACCAATCCCCGTAGCCTAGAACAGTTAGCAATGGGCTACTATCTAACAAATAAGGGAACAAGACGAAGAGAACAGATAAAAGGAATATAAATATATACATATGCGGAAACTAAACTAAACCCCAAGACCTGGTATCATAGTACAGAGCCAAACTACATACATGGAGTGCAAATAAACCAAAGCTATATATACAGATGTGTCTGAATGGTAATAGAGTACATAAAGCAAAAGATAAACTAAAGCTAAGCTCCGATCGCCAAGAGCTCACCCTCAGTCTGAAGTAGTCCCCGACAGATCTCCAAGCATGAACCACAGTGATCTAACGGCGATGGCCCATGCTAGGATCTGCACCCAAAGATGCAGGGGGTAGGGGTGAGCACCAAATGCGAAGCATAAGGTACCCAGTAGGTATCATAGGCCGACTGGGCACATATAAGATAAAAGCATTAGTAATAGACAGAATAGAAGGAAGTAGTCACAGAAATCAACGAAAGGTACACAGGAACTAGCCCAGAGGGAAATCAACAGAACCACATATGAGGCTAGTAAGCAGAATATACACACCATAGGCACAGGTGAAAATAAGAAATAACGCACCTGGGGTCCTTGCAACAACAGTGTATACAAATAAGTTTACGAAATGGACGGTATACCGGTAACCTCAAGTGTAAGAAGAAGAGAGAAAGAGTAATGATAGGCATGCTCAGAGACATGAATCAACTCAACTAATCATATCAACCTCAAATCCAGAAACTAACAGTGTAGCAGTAACCAATTTCATACTTAACCGCAACAGGGAACAATTCTGTAAGTAAATAGCAAAAGTCTACCTACAGTCCCCCGGCCGCCCATACAACCGAGGAACACAAACAAGTGAAAACAAACCCTCCGGCATCCCATACTACCGGAGCTTACAATCAACAAACAACAAAC